>JAIKVJ010002886.1:0-43947 GCA_024679225.1 Phytophthora pisi
AACGATTCACACTCGGCCCCATGAATATATCTCTTGCCAGGAGCACAAACACTGTTGATAGCGACTTGTAGAACACATTATCTAAATCATATGCTTCATTTGCCATACTAATATATAGATCTTTGTATGGTGCCTAATTCAAGATTTCCAAAGTGCCGATTTCAAGCATTAGGCACAATATCCTAGTTTGTTGATGCCTGCCTATTCGGGATAGGCAGCATGGTTTTGGTGCTGCCTCGGCTCTAAAACGGGGTCTTCAGCAGTTCGCAAGTGCTCGGCAGATCTACAGTTCAAAAAAAAGCTCAACATCGTTTATGTGGTCGGTCGGATTCCCGACCGCCAATATATTGCCCTGCGTATAGTCGAGTCGCGTCGATACAAACGCCGGTCGGTAAAAGGACACATTGAGACTCGAGCTTTGACCGCAAACAGTGGTACAGTGCATGTACGTTGTGGACCGACCACACCAAAACGTTGCGCTGAAGTACACGTACCGTATAGTATAGTGCATGTACATGTATGTACATGTAACGTCTACACTCTAGACTCTACAGTAAACGCAGTGCTTCGCTCCCCACGCCAGGAATCCCGCCATGCGTAACATTAGCGCGAGATACACTTGGATGTGGCTGGACAGGATACACGGCAAGTAAGAGTTCCTGTTCGTTTTTCGAGCATTGGGACGGGTCATTTAGAGCACAACTTTGACTGGGGGGTCACTTCTTGCGGTGCTCATGCACAGTATTATGCGGCGGTTGGCCGATGCAGAAACGGTTTCCCTTTGCGTGAATGTGGACAGGCCCATCGCTCTTTACGGTCCTAGGATTCCTAGCAAATCAAAGCATGACGAAATCCGCTACCTCGCGTCCTTGAAGACGTTTTCTGTGCCAGTGGAAAGTCTCATTGACATGTGCACTGGACATGACCGGCGCAATGCTGGCGCGAGTGACCGGTTGGTTCGATCAAACGTTGCGTATGTACAGTACTCTGTACAAACGAATACCATACACGTACATGTAGATGCTCTAGCCAGTATGTAAATGTACATGTATTGTGAGAACCCCCATCTGTACCAACCCCTTATTAGACCTCAATCACTTAATTAATCAGAGTACAAATCAGGGCTGAAATCGATCGTGGTCTAGATGCATCGCTTGGCTGCGCGATTACCCAGTAAAAGGTGGGCATTCTGCTCCAAACGCGGCTATACCGACTTGGCTTCCATAAAACAATCGCCTAATCTGCACATTCACTCACGTATGCTTCGCAGGACGCGATCGATTTGTAAATCGATCGAGTTAAACCAGGGTGCTAATCGATCGGTTTACAACCAAAATAGGCAAAAGAAGCGGTTTTCACAATAAGACAGTATGTAGTTATAGAGTACGAGCTCAGGATAATTCTCAGCGATAAAAAATATTATAACAGAATGAACATAAGAATCGGATCTCGGGTATTTTGGCATTGTCGCTTTCAAGGTTTTTGCGCACTCTATTCGTCTTATAACTCGTCTCCGCGGTGTCACAAATCGTTGTGCATTGCGATCGAATCGTTGCTCAAAGCGCGAATTAGCTGTCACGACCACAACTTACCTAGCCAAACTGCTGAATGCTGAAGTACTTGACGCTTCGAAAGTAAAAACTATTCCCCATAGTACAGCGCGGATTTTCTCGTTGCTGCATACAAATACTTCATTGAAAAGCTAACTAACACGCAAGATGCAGCTTGGCGAGTTACAAAAACGAATGGCGGATGGTTCAACCGCCATTCGTTGTTTTTCATCGATAGCTCGTTGCGCTTCTGGCTATTCATCCTTCAAATCACTGAACCGTGATCCCGCATAAGTCGTCCTCTAAATCGTCAATAGAAAACTTAAGTCGTTGGAATATCTCCGGGTTTGGAACAAGGAAAATCTGGATAGAATCCAGATAGATTACGGATAAATTACCAGCGGATTTCCAATCCAGTGGGATCCGGTTTTTGCCCGAAAACAGGATGGTATCAGATCCAGACCAAAGTCGCGTTATCAATCGAGTAATGGGGCTTCATGGATACGACGATTTGCTCTGACTTTCCTTTCCCGCAAGCATTACATTGGCACCTGCTGTGAGTGAAGATCGAACCAAATCGCGAGGCAATCTCGGGTTTGTAATCCAGCAGATCGCTGAAAGTTTCAGTTTTTAAATTCAAATACAGATCGACAGAAACATTTAGCATGCCGTCGGGGGTAACGGCGGAGCCACTTTTCATGTATGTCTTGGATAGATGCAGGACTGATACCCACTAAGAAACACACGGCCCACATCTTGCCTGGAACACACATTAATCTCGCGTTGTGGCGCATCGAGCATACGTTTCTTATACAGGTTGATGTAATATTGTGCGTTTCATGCTTTTGGCGGAGAGACTTAAATATTAAAGTTCTCTAATAGAGAACTTTAGTTCCTGGACTAAGTCGAGGTTTGGAACAAAAGTGACTTGGTCCAAAAATATATTCCAGTGGAACAACGAAGGGTCGCGTTGTTCCGACCACACACATACCACAATCGAGTTGCTGGGCAAAGCAATCCCCCGCCCCACCCGACAATAGAGAGCTTAGGTTCCTGGACTAAGTCGAAGTTTTGGAACAAAAATGACTTGGTCCAAAAATATATTCCAGTGGAACAACGAAGGGTCGCGTTGTTCCACTGGACTTGAGTATTGGAACATCCGCTGGTAATTTATCCGTAATCTATCCGGCTTTTATCCAGATTTTCCTTGTTCCAAACCCGGAGATATTCCAACAACTAAAGTTCTCTAATCGCTTTTTTCTGTACCAGGTCGGATGAGTGGCTCGGACTCTACTGGTTCTAAAGCGCTGGAGTACATGTAGATCTCGAGTCTAGATCTGCTCTACGCAAGTAGGGAAGATCGACGCGGCTCCTTGAGCATCACTACGGCGCTCCCGCAAACCAAGGCATTAAATACTGGATGCTGGTCAAAAGCTTCGTGGTATGCACCAAGCGACGAGAGGGATTAAGCTCAGGAAAGAGTTTTTGGTGGGGTGGTATTCCCTACGAGAAGTAGCGCGCTTGCTTTTTGGCTCGAAGAAATGTTGAGGGACATACGAGGTCTGCACTGAACGTCACCGATTTGCTTAGCGAAACTACTATATAATTCGCGCTGATTTCGGAGAACGGTTAACCGAATCTGCGAGATGAATTCAGGCGTTTACGGCTGTAATGACGCGTTGGAGTAACTTATATCAAATGCTGGTTGCAGCTATCGATAACCGAGAAAGTCAAACCATTGGCGAATGATTTGTTTATATACATGAATTATACCCGTGTGTAAATGAAAGACTAAGTACCTCCTGTGGTGCTCTTATAAATTGGGTGTAGCGCCAGCAAGAAAAACAACTCTGCGGGGTGTTAGTTCCCATTAGACCTGCAAAAGGTTTTGCAGAAACTCGAGGTCGGCTTCACTCCACGTTTGTTTGCCGCCCAATCTCGAATTGACCGGCAAATCGTCACCGCTGCTGCTTTCCTTGGTCTCGCCGTACTGAGGTGCTTCTGTTGTGGTTTGGACGCCTGGTACATTCTGGAATGAGTACGGGGTGAAGTCGTCGATGCCACTGGGAGATAGTCCATCGTGGACACCCGTAGTTGACCATGATATGGTGGCTCCCGTGGCACTGTAAGACAACACGAAAGGCGACCCGATGCTGCTCTGGCCGTCCAGCATGAAAGCCGACGAATGCTGAGGCGCTTGAATTCGCGGCGCAAGGTAGCCGAATTCAGCCGCCATCACGTTACTCCAGGTGGAGTATGTGAGATCATCGTACTGCGATACCGAACTGATGGAAGCATTATGCGGCTCGATGAAGAGCCGCTGGGCCAAGGCCATTGAGACTTGTTTCTTGAGCGCAGCGCGGCGCAGCGAGCGCTCCCGACGACGGATCGCGTGCTCCTTCTGGTACTTGCGGTCGCTGCGGCGCTGGATCAAGTTCTGCTTGATGCGGTGCTCCTCACACAGCGAGTGAGCATTGCCGTTACGCTTGAGCGTGCGCTCGTTGAAGCACTTGTCGGTCTTGTACTGGCACTTGCCGAGGTAGGCCGGCTCGCTGTCGGTGGCCACGCTCATCTGCTGAGCCTTGCGCTTCGAGCCGCTTTTGGGGTGGCTTGCCTGGCCCGAGGCAGCAGAGGCTGTGTTGCTAGCGTTGGTAGTGGGGGTGGTCATTTTCTGAGGTGGGTCGAAGGAAGACAAAGCGGAACTGAGCTACTGCTGAGCGCGGCGAGGTGGGCATCTCGGGGGGCGTATGTTGTGTACAGAGGCTGTAATGAGAGCCTACCGGTACGCGGACTGCTCCCCACGGCAGATGGGCGGGTTGCGCAATGCTGCAACGGCGGGGCTATCAGTTAGGCTGTCGATCACTGGTGGATAGTGTCGTTGGTCGTTTAGAAAAACTGATGGTCACAACACCGGAGTCACAGATGCATGCTTCCCCCTTTGGGTAAAACAGATACGTTGTCATTGTACTGTGTACAAGTGCAACTATTATTTCTGTAACATGTAAATCTGGCGCATGTTTTTACAGATTCAGCGATACCGCGGATTTCGTGTAGCGGTCCACCGTTGCCATCTGACTCACCACGTTGAAGCGGTTTTGGCATGGACCGATTGCGGTCATTCGTTGAGGTGCACACGGGTGCAGGCATCAAATCGGGCGGTCCTCACCACAAAATCACTGCGGGAAAGCATTACAGAGGCTCCCACTGTTATCACAAGCCCCCATCCTGCGTCCTCGAATAAGAATCCCGCTTCCCTGTGGACTCTTGTGGATCCTGTACGCCTCTGTTTAACATCCTAGCTGGTCAAGGATAGGTAGGCGCCCGTTGGAGGGAGACCGTGGCTACAGTGTACGTGCATGTACACTGTATATGTTGGATCGTGTACTGTACAATGTACAGCGCACGATCCAAATATACCCTGTCTTGACCCTCGCCGTCACTCGACCTCGCTGGCTAACGTAAGCGCGTCTCCAAGCCGCCACTGTATGACATTTGCTTTCGTATAGAGGACGTGTCTTGGCTGATGAACCTACAAGTCCTACCAGGCCCCGTATATCTTACGCGCAATTGAAAGCATACTGTACGAGGTTTATACTCGGGTTTTTTGGCTGTGCAATGCTTCAGCCATACCAATCTTCGTCCATTGCGCGTGTGGTCGGTCGGATCCCTGACCGATCTTATCTTACATTGGGTATGATTGAGTCTCTCCAATCTCGTCGTCGGTCGGTGAAATTGCTCCGGGACCACTGCAAATGAATGGCTTGAGGGCAGTGTGGATTTGTGTTAGGGCGTTGGCCGCAAACAGTAGGACCGCGCGCCAAAAAGAGCACTCAGTCCGACTAACGTCAGAGATGCGGGGCCAAGGCCAGTGCAGGCAACCGATCGGTATCAACGAGGCTTTCCACTGGCGCAAAAAACGACTGCAGGGACGCGAGGGAGCGGATTTCGTCATGCTTTGGTTTCGTTACATGTAGGATCGCAAGGACGCCAGCCTGTCCACATATATAGTAATATGTACAATTTAATAAAGGCTGGCTCGTTTATAAGGGGCAGTCGTATTAATTTTATAACCTTGAAGCTCCTGCACTCCGATAGAACGGCGATATGATGCTTCAAATCACACGTTTAAATGCAATAGGGCGCGGCACCAAGAAATTGTTGATTGATAATACTGGCACACCAAAGGCAGCCTTGAGGTGGATACTTACGTTTTCCTGTATCTGGTTCGGCTACTCGCACACCAGGAAACGAAATAAAAGCGCTGTGCTGTAGACGTCAACAGTATTACTGCAGATGTAGCATACTCGAACACCGAACTCCATTCTGGACTGAAATACAGACAACGACGGATAAATCCGGCATAACTGAATGGCATCCTCCATAGTCAATGTGCCAGAATTCTCTGTCGGGGACGATAAGAGATTGTACAAGGCAATGACATAAAATACACGTAACGGAGCATAAAGTACACACAAATTTAGAGAAAGTACTTAAAACCATATCGAGTACAAATGTCAAGTGTAAATCTCGAAGATGATTGGCTATCTGAATTACTTATTGTAAAAAGTACAGCATATGTGTGCCGGGTTTTGATTTATCCGTCGTTGTCTGTATGCACATTGGGATTAAAGCACTCATACAGGTTTTAGAATCCAAAATTCATCTCAAAAGTGCGAAGAAAGGGCAGGAATAAATCTTGTCGACCAATCACAGATCTGGAAGAGGGGGGTACCCCCTCTTTCAGATTTTGAACATGTACTTTCTGGAATAAAAATAAGATTCAAAACGCTGCGGGAATCGGTCCACTAACTCGCTGACTACTAGACCCCCCATCTTATTTAGACACATGAGAGGTTTCCCAGTCTCCGATGCCACAAAGTCTCTCGATGTTCCTCGCCACAACCACACATCGCTGTCGAAGCGCTCCGACGGAGTCAGTTGGGGCACTTGAGGGTAAACGCGAGTCTGTTGAACAAGCTTTCGGAGTCTCAAAATATGGGTGGGCCAGTCGCTGCCTTCCAGCTGACGCACGTCGCGCGGGGGGCGGAGGTAGAAGACCCGGAGGCCAGAATCGGTTACTATATACTATGTGGGGTTTACCCGGTCCAGAACGAACGCGGCTTGCCTGGTCCTGTCATCCTCCAGTCGCCACAGTTAACAATATTGACCCTTGGAGAAGACGTAGCGTGGTTACATTTCAACCAAGAGCGAAGCTGTAAACAAATACAAACCGTGGGCTGGGTCTCAGCACAGCGCGATCTCCACATAGTTCACTACCGCCGGGTGACGTCCGTCGAAGCGATCACCACGACTACTTGCTGGGACGAGAGTGATCATTGGATCTCCGTTCGTGCTCGACTTGAGAGCGAAGGTGCACCTGGTCCTCGCATCTTGGTAAAATACATTCAGTAAGCCTAGTTGAGGTCCCCATTTCCAAGACGCCGAGATCTTGAACGCGAGGGGTCAGCCAGGTCCGCCGCGCCTCGGTCTTACTTGATGCAGCGTAGTAGTTCATAATCCTTGTGGCAATCGACAAGCACGGCGCTGCTTCCGCGCTCGGCACAACCATCTATCATTCTTGGTCCCATGAGAGGCCCTCCAAAAAGGCTGAACGCGTCCTCACCACTTGAGAGTCCAATCACGAAAAGCGAAGTGAAAATGGTACATATAAGTACTTCAGTCGATACCCAGAGTGCGGCACCAAGGACATCCTTTTCACCGTGTCCGCCACTCGCACTCGGTGACTGGCACCAACTGTATCCTGCTCGAAGGACAACCAGGAGGCCCATTGCTTCAGATTGAATTCGGCCACCACAGCTAGCCACAGTGTAATGCTCACGAGAAGGGAAAGTCAGACCTATTCGTGATGTTAGTTCTCGAGGCAGAAATCGAGTCTTGGTCGGCTCTATCTAAGTAGCTAAGCGAGGATCACGGGCTTGAATTTCCTCAAGACGCAGGCGTCCGATGCTTTTGTTGTGTGGGGGGGCATGATGGCACTTAAACAACTAATCCTTGATCTGCCACCTAATGACTACAAAGATCATGCCCTCAAGGCGCGTGTGTCATCGTCCAGATATACTGTATTCCAATTTGATACATGTATCATCTTCGCTTACGATTAATACTCAAGGCTCCTCGCTAAGGCTTGGACGTTTTAACTCATTGTTGGTGAGCTTATTTCGATGATCAGGATCGCAACAGTTCGATGAGGGGAGGGACCAACAGGCAGCATCCTTAATAGCAGCGAAGCGCTGCACAGGAAGCAGGATAGCTTGTTCTGTCTACACATAGGTGCTAGGCGAGAGTCGCTATTGTGCTTTGCTCTATTTTTGTCTTAGCGAATGAGTACAGTAACTCGTTGTTTTGTATTTGAGCTCGATTGTAACTCGTTATTTACCCAACGACGCTCGCTTCGATCGTATTGGATGTCGTTCTGAAGCTTCGGCTTTGTGTATCGTTGAACTGGTGCATTTGCTCCAGTCGTAGTATGAGACTCGACAACAGTTATACGTCCAAACGATGCACGTAGTCAGTTCTTGCTTCCTTGATGTCACCAAGTTGCTGGTACGCAGAAGTAGCACGAACACACTAAATCATACATGTAACTACTACGCCGTAGTTTCAGTTCCCTTCATCCAACGAATTCGATGATGTACTGCTGTATGTCCACTTTACCCGGGTTCTGGAAGGCGTGAACGTGTCTCTCCTCTTCAGTGACCTCAACGCGTCGGAACTCGCAGGCTTCGAACGTCGTCACGGGCCCTGACGGCAGCAGCGCTTCATCCAGTCCACGGGTCTCACAGGGCGCGCGGTTGAAGAATACATACGGGTGCAAGTGTTCGTGCAGCTCGCAGCTAGCCCCCGAAGGCACGTGGAAGTCCCAGAGCTTCACGTGCGGATTCGAGAGCAGCAGGCGCGTGCCGACGCTTCCAGGCACGTTGCTCCGGCGAGGGACCGTGCTCGTTGGAACGCCTTCCGGCTGCTTGAAGACCGTGACCGCCACAAAGCCGCCGGGGCTGGACTGCTGCAAGGCCTGAGCCCAGCAGCCATTGGCGTCCACATCGTCGCTGTCATCGACCCAGAGTCGCAACCTGGCGAGCTGCTCGGGGCTGGGCGCAACCGCAAGCGGCAGCAGGAGGCGTCCTGCTGGTCGTACGAGTAACGCCGCGTCAAGTTGACGCAACAGGTGGCGATCCTCGAGCAGCAGTTGAGAGGCTGTGTGGCTGCCACCGAGATGAGGAGACCCCAGCAGCCACATGGCGAAGCGAGGCGCTTGGAAGAGCTCTCGCGGCCGCAGCAGCCCGGACGACGCCATGGTCTTTTGCTCGACGTCTCGAAGTTCTGTTTGACGCGTTTTGATTGGCTTAATTGAGTTTTAGCGAATGGGAAGGGTTTAAATATGATACAAAAACGATCACTGAAAAAAAACCCAACATCTTGAGTGTAGCCATGTGTTGATTATTTCTCGTCTTTTTGGTACCGCGTCAAGCTGAGCACAAGTGCTGCCGGGCTATCCAATGGGTCTGCCGCACGCCAGGGGCGATTCAGTTGGCCAGGAACGACGCGACCATCTCTATGAAGGCAATATGGGCGTAGTGTGACGATTGCTGTGGCCGCTCGTGCGGCTACCTCAACTGGAGCGAGGAGCAAGTGCCCGGTCAATTGTCGACACACTGGCCTTTCCACTGATGTAGTCTGGTAATCCGACTTCGTCAGCACGACACAACGCAAAGTCAGCAGCGTGTACGCTTTACCTGGCTAGGGAGTTGGGACGCTCCAGCTGCACAGGATTTATGGGGGCGCACTATAGGAAATCGTCTCTGCAATGCAAAGATCGTGATTGCCGATCGAATGACCTGCTAGAGGCTATCGACACGAACACTAGCAGAACGCCACAAGCTAGTCGAATGACGCCGTAGGTAGTGACGGTGTCATGTTCGAGTCAGAATCTTGAGGAGACGGCAGCATCACATCACCTCACGCATTCGTATTGCTTAGGCCAAGCGCTTTGAGCGGATCCATTTCGTGCGTGACTGTAGAAATGGCCTGGGGCTCACCATGCTGCGTTACAAAACTGATCGCTGCTGCAGCTGGAGCAGTGGATATCGTTCGAGGCGTGGGTCGATGGGCTCTTTCTCTTTGGTGGTCATAGCCGGCGCTAGTGTAATGCGGCTTAGTGGAGTCGGGGACCGCTTCAGTGAACGGCTGGGTATCAACGAGACGAGTCGAGTACCACGTGGCGTGTTGCTTTGTAAAGGATCGACATGACTGCAATGGATAGACACCTTCTGGATCGACACGCAGTGATTTGGGGCTCAAGCTTTGACCGCAATCTCATCTCTATTACCCGTGCGAGTCACTTCAACTTGCTGAGTCAGGTGGCTCGGAGAGCTGCACCGAGATGGTGTGCAAGGAGGCGAGCATCGTCTTCGAGCTCTGCTCTATCCGAGCGCCAGGTACGCAAGCCGGTGAAAGTTGGGCGCTATTTCGCTAGCACCACGTATCGTTACCAAAACACCGCATCTTGAATTGCGTATGCTCTTTAGCAGATTTTGTATCCGTCGTTGCGGCATCTTTGCCAGGTGGTGGCCGAGTTTTGCCAGGTGCCCCCGTCTTCGAGTCTTCTCGAGGACGAGAGCCCACAATAGCCTCAAAAAGCTCTGACAAATGGCATCGCTGAGGAAATGCGCAGTTGGATGCAAGGGGAACTTTCTACCTGCTTTTTGGGGAGCGTTGCGTTTTGTAGTGAGTGGCGCGAGCACGCAGCCCCAACGCAACAACGCGTATATTGCCAGCGCGGGCTGCGGTCCGCCTTTAAGCCGTGCTGTGCTATCTTGGGTGCTGTCTACGAGCTTATTTTTGCTGAGGGAGGGCGGCCCTGAAGCCGTGAGATTTAGCGACTTTCAAGTTGAAAGTGGTATTGTGTGTTCTGTTCAAAATTTCCGCGGGGGGGTTGTTGACCCGCCCAAGCCAAATCTCCGGCCAATCTCCGTGGCCACTAGTATTGCTTATATGCACCCGTTTAAGTACGAATTGGTCTTGACATGCGGGCACTTTGACCATATGGTTTGGGCCCGGAGATTGAGCAAATGCCTTGAGTTTTGTATTTGGCGATTGGAGCGGGGTCTCCAAACCGCCGCGATTTGGAAAATTTGGCCGGAATTCACAATAGTGCATCGCACTGGTAAAGTGTAGGTGTTCCAGCGGGGCTGTGGTGCACCTCACAACGCCGCGATATTTTTGAATTCCACCGTTGATACCCCTCAATTACACCGAGATTGTGCTGTTAGGACTGGTATTATTATACACGACCACAATAGCTCCATCTACCTATCTATCCGATGAAAGTCTCGCGTTGTAGTGCCGCCAGGTCGCTGCCAACGCCAGGTGGTTCACCCTCGCTGCAATTGCGTGCGGCAATCATGCGAACAGCTGCACGTCAGTTTGCAATTCTCCCCGCCGACCATCTGCCCAGCCAGCGAAAAGCCGACGGCAGCAGACTCGCCCGCCCACCTGCTACACCTCTGTCATAGGCACCTTCAGAGCTCCGCGTCCAAACAGTGCTCAGTTCCATTTCCACCTCCTTCGACTCACTCAAACAATTATGGCAACCAACAACAGCAAGAACAACTCCGCCGCGACGGCTCCGTTCAGCCAGCTACCTCGTAGCGTAAGCGGCAAGCGCGAGGCCGAAGCGGTGAGCGCGGCCACTTCAAGTGAGCCCGCAGCCAAGCGTCCGTACTACGGCAAGTGCCAGTACAAGACCGGCAAGTGCTTCAACGAGCGCACGCTCAAGCGCAACGGCGACGCGCACTCGCTGTGCGAGGAGCACCGCATCAAGCAGAATTTGATCCAGCGCCGCAGCGACCGCAAGTATCAGACCGTGCACGCGATTCGCCGTCGGGAGCGTTCGCAGCGCCGCGCTGTGCTCAAGAAGCAGGTCTCAATGGCCGTGGCCCAGCAGCTCTTCTACGAGCACCAGCAGCAGAAGACGCTCGGCATCCCGCTGCCCCAGCACCATCCCCTGCACGTGCTTACTGCCAACGCCAACGGTGCGGCTCCGGTGCCCGGTGCGACTGGATTTGTCGGTCTCGCTCCGCCTATCCAGGTGCCACAGCCACTTTCGGCCTTTATGATGGACGGCCAAAACAGCATGGCCTCGCCTCTGGTTCTGTCTTTCCAGCCTCAAGGTGCGCGAGCGGAGTCCTCGAGCGCTTCGCTCCCGAAGATGCGAGCTGCGCCCTCGAGCGTCAAGGACGAGCCTACTCCGACCGGCATTGACGATTTCACCCCGGAATCGTTCCTAAACATCCCCATGGCGTCGGGTGCCCACAGCATGCCGGCACTCCGCGAGGACGAGATTGACGACAGCAGCAGCCTCGGCGACAACTTCGGCTACATGCCGATCGTCTCGTGCTCGGGCGACAAGGAGACTTGGAGCGACGACGACATCGAGTTCCTCCAGACCATTCTACTCGCTTGAAGAGGATCCTCCCCCCACTCTACCGAGTTGTTCGACTGTCGCTATACTCTCATTATATAAGAGCGCCAAGGGAAGACTCTTTACCTTTTGTACGCAAACTAATACAAAACCTATTGACCACAGCACACATCATTTACTAATCTTAGTTTCATTCATCTCGCCTCTATAGAGAATGTGTCCGCATTCTTTTGCTTACCCAACTCATCTCTTCTGCTGTGTGTCGTCAGCGTTTGTTCGCACGGACTCTCACTTGCTTCTTGTTGATTATCTGTCGCGGCTGTCAGTGGCACCGCCTCAACATCGGACCAAAAGCTTGAACCTGGCGGTGCACGTACAGAGCGTGCACTTTCGAGCACTGCACGAAACAACCCTAATTAGCGACATCTACACAAGAAATCCATGGGGTGCTCTGTCCTTAAGCGACCAAACACCAATGCATACTTAGGAGCTTTAGCCTACTGCGCGTATTGGCGATGCATGGTGGATTTTGGTCGAAGTGCTACAGACGACAGGGCGGTCCCGCCTGAATGGCTCACATCGAATGTGACTAATAGCGTTCGACAGGGGTCGAGTGATCAGCGCCCGAAATCGAACTCAAACAAGCCCAGCCATGCCGACCTACCGCCACTGATGGGCATCGTCCTCCGTCGCCTCGCCGCAGTATCAACCTCGCCAGATTTTCCGGGCCCATGTCATACGCGTTTCTGCTTCGTCCACGCATTCGTATACAGTCGGGCGGGTGTTCGACGATCGACTTGGTGCCACTATCGCCGGGTCGGTCGTTGACGCGCTGATCGCTTGACATGGGCACAGTTCGAATTGGCGCGCCATGCCAGTCCGAAGCTAACTGGCCCCTGCAGCGCCTGACCAGGCAGTCAACACGCGCGCCTCGCCCTACCTGGCGATGGTCTCATGCAAAGGCGAGCGCGGAGCTAGCCTAGTAGTCCGACAATTAATGAGGGGGCCTTAAAAAGAGCGCCACTACCGGTGGAAGGGAATGCGCGTTCGAACACCGTTGACTGAGGCCGCTCCTGCAAGTACAGCATCGACATCAGCGCAGCGAACGGTGGCACTGCAACTTGAACACCTGATGACAGATGCAATAAAGACAGGACGGTATGTTATTATGGAGGCACCCACTTCAACTTGAACCTCACTTATGCATTGCTAGAGGTTGACCATCGGTCACTTCAACTTTTTTCTGCGTTGAACGCAGGACGGGAGGGTGGCATTCGTTGCTAAGCGGCGGGACAACTGGGCCACAGGGGAGGAGCGCGCTTTGTTCGCGGCTCGTTGCGGGGCGTGTCGCGGACGGCACTCTTTGGATCGGAGCAGCCGGTAGACGAACGGAGCATCGCTTCCTGTGCGGCGCTTCGGACGCAGCCCTGAGTTGTCAAAGCGATTGCTGCGACTGCAATGCCGTGCGATCTTCAGTGACTTTGTGTGCTTGACCAGCAACTCAGGTCGCCAGTATCAGGCGTCGTTTCATCGGCATTGTCAATACACCCGCGAGCAAAGATGCGCGTTAAGCCAGCTCGTCCATCGACGTAAGTAATCGCGTTCGAAGCTTGTCGGTGCTGTCAACGAACGCATCGAAGCCCTGGCCGTCCTTGCTGCAGGGCAGAACCTTAGCAGCTCCGTTCGACCTGAAGCGCGACGAGCGATCGCAGTCTCATTTCATTTCGGTGTGCCGGGTTGCGCACTGATTACTGGCCGCCAAAGAGCCGAGCCAGCGATCCCAGCGATCCCAGCGGAGCCCAGCCATCCCCGCTTGACGACCGAGTCATGCTTGGTGAGCGGCGACGGTAATGCGGTTCTGCCTTCCCGAAAAATTCCTGCGCCAACTGTTGGTCGCACACAGACAGGCTGGTATCATGTTTGAGAGGTCGCTGCAACGCGAGCACTGTCGACCGCGCAGCCAACTTCAACTTTTCATCGGGTTTCGCAGGCTCGCCACTAAGGCGCACATTGATGAGCGCAGCATTCCTTGCGGACGAGCGCTAGATGGCTTCGCGAGGAGATCTGGACACCAGGAACTGCGCTCAGCCCATCGTGCGCGCTTGACGCTGCCTCGGACGCGTCGCCATACATCCCGCGCGAAATGGCCGCCACGCGAGTGGGTTCTTCGTAGGAGAGTTGGTCGCGCGCAAACCGACTATATGGGCGCGGTGTCCACAATGCTCGATGCCGTCGGTCAGGCGCTCGCTGGCTTCGGTACGCAGCAAGCCAAACCATAGCCGGCAGGATCGCGCGAGGAGCGACGACGGAGCCTTTCGTCGATGGCTAGGATCCTGCTCCTCCCTCGTTGCCCCGGATGAACGGGATGCTCCCTCGCCTCCCGTCTACAGACTCCGCTTGCGCGCTCGAGGTCCGACGGACGGTAGTCTCATTCTCCTATTTGCTCGCCGGGCAATACCTGCACCGCTCAAACGCGCTCGCCACTCCGTCCGACAGACTCCGCCAGCATGGTCCTCTGCGCGCAGTACACCAACTACCAGCAGCTGCACAGCCTCAAGCTCACCGCCACGATCCTGACCCACTTGGCCTCGCACACCCCAGCCATCCCCGGACGACACAAGACCAAGCCCGCACGGCTGCCTGGTATCCGCTCGCTATTCAGCGCCGCCACCACCGACGATGTTGACTCGCCTCTGGCTTCCGACACTGCCATGTTGCCACCGTTGCAGTGCGCTGTGGGCCTCGTCAACCTCGGCAGCCCAGTCGCCGAGCAATCGCCCGTCGCCAGTCCAACAAAGCCAACTGTGGGCTCGCCGACCAGCCCAGGCATGACCCCCACCAGCCCGATCTGCCACGGCTCCACCTCCCCGGAGCCGTCGACCATCAGCCCGAAGACGCGTCGCCCGCTATCGCTGCACGATCTGCTGTCCGCCGAGGCCCCCGCTGCGCTGCCCACTCGCCGCGGCAAGAACCCGCACCACCGCCGCCAATGCGGCATCGCCGACTGCCACAAGTACGCGCTGACCGGCGGGTTCTGCATCCGCCACGGCGGCGGCAAGCGCTGCAACTTCGAGGGCTGCCAGACGGTCGCTCAGAGCGGCGGCAGGTGCAAGGCCCACGGCGGCGGCAGCAAGTGCAAGGTGGCTGGCTGTGGCAGCGTGGCACGGCGCAAGGGCTTCTGCATGACGCACGGCGGCCGCCAGCAGTGCAAGGTCGACGGCTGCGGCAAGTGCGCGCACGGCGGCGGCTTCTGCATCTCGCACGGAGGGGGCAAGCGCTGCTCCTCCAAGGCGTGCAACAAGAGCGCGCAGGCCGGCGGCTTCTGCTACAGCCACGGAGGAGGCAAGCGTTGCGCCGCGCCCGAGTGCTTCCAGGCCGCGCGCAAGGGTGGACTCTGCATCCGCCACCGCAAGGCCGCGCAGCGGGCTTGAAGCTCTTTGCTTGACACTCACTCGACGTTGAAGTCAGACCCAGGGTGGTGCAATCAATCGCGTACACCATCACTCACAACCATCACTCACCCCAGCCCTAATTACTAATGCGTATTTATATTTGCAGTCTAACAGTCAAGATAATCCGATACATATCGTTTTTCTGTTCCCATCCATTCCGTTAGGAAACTCTGTTTCAGAGGGGGTTCTACGATTTGTTTCAGCCAATCCGATCGCGTTCTCGGCTTAACCGACTGAAAGACTGGTCATTCCCCCTTTAGACAGCAGACGCCCGAACCGTCCGCCCTCTTCCGAGCCGCCGCCTGCCGAGACCAAGAAGCCAACGCGCGCGTGTGGCTGTCTGTGCTCGTCTGCCTCTGACCGCCGCCCCGCCCCGCAGCTTCTCCCTCTGCTCGCGTCGCCTCTCGACCGAGCTAGACTCTGCAACCTTCGCTCGCCCGACTTTCTTTCGTTCGCGAGCGTTCACAACATGAGCGCCGCCTCAGCCGTCTCTACTACTCGCCGCAGTCCCTTCGAGGGCCAGCGGCTCGACACGATGGCGCCAATGACCCACCAGTCGCGGCGTCTTCTTCTCGGCGCTTAGGCGCCGGGAACCCGCCTCCAGCCTCGCTCTCGGCGCTGCGTGAGGCCGCAGACTCGCCCCTGTATTGGAGCGAGAATGATGGTCCATCGCTGCTGCCGCAGAGCGGGCTGGAGGCGGCCGACGCTTGTCGGGACGCGTGTCTCGACAAGCCTAGAGAGAGGAGGAACAGTGTGGAACTACAAGGAGGAGAGGGGAAGCAGAAGGAGAAAGAATGCGTGGAGCAAGTGGAAGACTCGCTCAATGTGGACGAACTCAGTGAGTTGTTCTCGAACGTGGAGCAGGAGGAGCTGTCCGGCGTGGACTACAGTGTGTTCATCGAGGACGAGGATGCCATCAACGTGGAGGAGATCAGCCAGATGTTCTCGTGGCTGGAAGACAGCAAGGACGGCTGCGTGGAGGTGACGACGTCGTCGCCCGTGGATGTTGTCGACACCAAGGAGCTGGAGCTGGAGACAGCGGATGTGGAGAAGTCACTCGGATTTTTCAGTGCTTTTGAAGACGTCGCAGCGATCCAAGAGCAGGAACAAGCGGACGCCGAGAATGTGGCGATGTTGTCGGAGATCATCTCTGCGACGCTCGAGGACAAAGACGAGATCAAGTCAGTGGAAGGCTCGTACTCGGTTGCCGACTGTGAAGACGCCAAGAATGTGGACTTGATGGCGGACCTGTTCAGCTCGCTCGAGGCGAGCAGTAACGCTAGCCAAGCAGAAGTGGCCGACAGATCAGCGGTGACCCGCGATTGGATTGACGCGCTGGAGGTGGACAACGAGTCGTCGTTGTTCACGGAGCTGGAGCGGACGGAGAAAATGCAGACGAAGATGGAGACGCAGACGGAGGTGCCCGCCCCCGTCAAGGTGGACTCGCGGGTCTTCGTGCCCACGTTCTCGGTGCAAATCGACCAGCAGCGATCCGGGCGTCGGCCTCCAGTCGGACCCAACAGCGACCTACTCGTGGGTCCGCCCGGCGTCCTGATGGCCGGGCCGCCACCGCCGTCCCGCGAGGAGCGCGTCGGGAAGTCCAAGCGGAAGACACGCTCGCCCGCGACGAAGCAGCCCGACCCGTCAATTTCCGACACGCGACGCGCCAGCGCCGCCAAGCGCCAGCGCGTCAAGGGCCGCTTCGTGCGCGACTCGCACGCTTTCGTCTCCATCACCGCGCTCCAGCAGTGAGTTCCTACCTGAGCGTCCTTTCAATCTCAAATGCATTAGCGTTCCATCTTCTGCCTGGTGCTGTGCTTGGTGCCTTGCCGATCATTTTCGCGCTCATAATTATCCACCAGTAAGAACACGCACAGATGAGAAATGCAGTTCCAGAATGTACTCGATCTCGCAGTGCATTTTCGACCGAAATCCGCATCATCCCGTATGGGAAATGCGAGCATATCACATTTGCGCGACCTGCAGTACCGCAGGTTCAACTGGTCCGACCTTCTCGCGCAGTCCTGAAATTCCGCAGCAGTATGTGGAGTTACATGGCGGCGGCGCTGGGCGTCGCGAGCGTCTCGAGCGCGTGCGAAGCCCCGGAAGACGCATCACCATCGGCCTCTCCGCCCAGCAACCAGGACGGCGACGTGGAGCGCGCGAGCTTCCGACTGCGCAGCCGCGGCTGGCTGGACAGAGAGAACGAGCTGTTCCTGTCCGTCCCCAAGAATGCCACAGCGCGCTGCAACGTTATTTTCTTTCCTGGAGACGTCCAGGACTTCAAGGCCGCCATGTATGTTACCCTGCATTTGGCAGCTTTAAGCGGTTCTTATTGGAAATATTTTGTATATTATTTCTTATTTGTTTTTGTGATTTTTTTTCTTAGGTTGGCTGGACCTTTTGCAGACTACAGTGACTACGCCTATGAGGCGGTGGCGGAGCTGCTGGGTGACAAGTTTGGCGACACGTGCAATGTGTGGGTGGTGAGACCCAGCCGCTTCAAGCACGAAGCCTACAGCAGCTTTGACAATTTTGTGACGACTAATGAATACGGAGCAGCTACAAAGTGTACGTTGCTGGCAGACAAGGCTTACGACTGCTTCAACTATTGACTGATTCATTGATGTGTACTTGTACAGATGACCCGACCATCTACGCTTCGAAGCACTTGGCGTCTTTGATGCAGAACACGCAGGCGACATTGAGACGGCGAGGAGGTACAGCCGTTGGCATACTCGCAGTATCTGTTGCTAAGCTTTATAGCTGGAGCTGTTTGGACGTTGCTAACTTGTAATTGTGTATTATGTATGCAGTGAATGTGTCGACAGCGCTTCCGATGCACCTCCTAGGTTTTAGTAAAGGAGGCATTGTGTTGAATCAACTGGTGACGGAGCTCGTGCGCTACTCTTTCAGCACGAAGCGGTCAAATAGTGGCCAGATTCGACAGGGATCTGCTTTTGCTAGTACTCGACAATTTTTCTCTGCGGTAAGTAAAATGCTCAGAAGGTTCATATTAGCAATAGGTCCTCTAACAGCAAGTGTGGGCTTGATATGGCAGATCAATTCAATCCATTGGCTCGACTCCGGTAACGGCTCACTGGAAGGCGCTATGCCCACGGAAGAGCTGGCGTTGTCAATCCTCTCGCAATACGAGTAAGTGCATACCTTCTTGCTGCAACGAAGCACCTTCATGCCCACTTACTAACCTCGGTTGCTGTGCAATAGACAACTTCGGCTATTCGTTCACGTGACGCCGTATCAATATGAGGCTACGACTCGGCCGTGGATAATGACTGAAGTGAATGGCTTCGTGAACAAGATGGACCTACTTGGCGCTGATATCCAACTTATTATGTACGTATGACTAGCCGCATCGCTTTTTGGGGCGTACCTATGGACTAACTGGGCTTCCATTGGTTTGCATATTATTTTACTTAGCTATTTCGAGGGCGATGAGGGATCGTTAACATCTCACTTCCACATTTTGCAAGATTTTGAGGCCAGTCGTTCGTTCAAAGCCAAAGGGGAAGGACTCACGAGCTCCCCAGAGCATGCCGTACAACGTGTTCGGATTCAGGTGTGCAAATAATGCAAGTCATTTATTCAAGACCTTCCACCCCTTGCTCTTGTTCTGCAGTGTATCATCGACAGCATTTGTCGACTGTCGCATTCGCAGTCGTTGCCAGTTCAAGAGCAGCGTCCCCCGCTTTCAAGATTTGCGATTTTAATTAAAGGGGGCAAACACTATTGGCTCTCCGCGCCCCACTACATGTACATCAAAAAGTTCTTGGCTGGCGCGTCATCCAGGCGCCTTCGACCATTCAACTCCTAGCAGACGATTTGCTTCAGGAATTCGGGGCCAATTCGATGATGTTCAGGACCTAAACATGAACATGTTCAGCCGCACGCGACCGCGGAATTCTCCATGAGCAACACTAACAATTTGTCAATACTCCACAACAACCATTCAACAACAATCCTAAAGCTCGCGTACGTGCGGACTGTAGGTCTGCCAGCGTCGTGTTGCCCACAACGAGACGATTACCTTGACACAATCATCGGGCCATCAACATTCTCGTCAAAGGCTTCTTGGCCGCAAATGTGTACATCTGAGGATGGGGTGCTTTCGACAACCACCGGAACTTTGTTTATACTGTCGGAACTTTGTTTACACTGTCGGAACACTTTGGTCGGCGCGACAACAAAAAGCTTGCACGCAGCACTGTACGGAGTAACTCAAAACGCTCCGTTGGGATGAAGGAGACGATTAGTACGTACAGTGCATGATTGGATGCGCAGCGACGCCAGCCTGGATTCTGGAGTCGTAAACCTCTTTTGCGTTCGGATCTCGGTTGTCGGAGTCGCACCAAAAGCGCTGGCGTCGGCACTCACTTCTCAATTCACGCTAAACCCGAGGCAACCACCATCGCCGCCGCCACCAATGCGTCTGCACATACTCGCTTTACTACTGATGCTTATCATCTGCATCTCAAGCGTCGATGCCATCTCCACCACCACCAACAAAGACACACAAATTCAGCCCAGACGATTTTTGAGAAGTGCCCCCAAGGCTCCCGACAACGACAGAAGCGCCAGCTTCCCGAAGCCCTTGAGGGTGAATTCTGGTTCCAAGCTGAAAAATAAGTTGGAGCGCGTTAGCGTTCCTGCGATTACAATGGAGAACGAGATGTGGAACAAAATCCTGACTCCCATGTTCAAGGAGTTCTACCGCAAAGAGATCCACCCAAAGCGAGTGTCCAAGTTCTTGGCGACGGTAAAACCTCGTGAAGCTAGAGACAACATCGGCGAGCTGTACAAGTCCTGGTACAACATTCGTGCTGCGAACAGGAGGTAAATATTATATACTACCGAGCAAACTACGAGCACTTCCGTAATGTACGCATATCCAGCAGGTGAGTCATTCTGCCCACTTCTCCGAACATACTGCTGATGTCTTCATGCGTCTGCGTTACAACCAACACGAGAACGTTGACCATAGACCCGAACGACGCCTTCGTGAATTCGTCGAGGTCTGTGAACATCTTGTCAAATTTGGCGCATTCCTCAAGTACACTCGTCTTGCTGAGCTTAGTTGTCCACCGTGAGCCCCACTGTTAGCGTGCATATCCCGAAGAAATACGCATTGACGCGCTGCGGTCTTTTACTTGAAAAATGCTGGTCCTCATTGAAGCGTGCCACAAGCAGAGCATCCGTCGAAGCTGAGGGCGGACGGAACTTGAAGCACAGCGATCTCAGCTTACCAGCACTTACAGATAGCACAATGGTGATCTCGCGCATCAGACGTGGCCAGTCTTCCACGTTAGCCCATCACATTATCCGAACATGTGTCGGAGTAGTCACTGTCACTATCGGGCACGATCTGTGGCAGGACCAGGAATTTGGCGGGGTAGTGAATACCAGCGTCCAAGTACTTGCCGAGGACCGAACCACTCTTAATAAAACCAGACAGCACGGTCCTCGACTTGCTTCCAGGCTCAGTCATCTCTTGAAGGCTCTTCAAGCAGAGCCTTCAAGCAGAGCCTTCAAGAGATGACTGAGCCTGGAAGCATGAAGAGCCACTTCAGAATATCAGCGCTGTTGGGCCCCATGTAGCTCATACTATCCGCAATGTGCTCAATGTGTTCACGCAGCGGATAGAGCATATTCAGGACGTCACGCTTGGACGAAGGTAGCGCAAACACCTTTGCTTTCGACAGCGCGTCTTCCCAGGAAAGGTGGCACAACTCCAATATGTGCGCGATGGTCTCCTCCTCCATGCATTCGTCATCCTCCACTTCACCCGTCACATCAACGACATTGCCATGGTCGGAGAAGCGGCTTGTACGTACGGAGTGCACGGTGAAGTTTCGCACATTCATCAGCACTCAGTTCGCACTCTTCAGCTTCAGTCAGGCTTGCAAACGTCGGATGATTCTCCAGCAACTCAGACAACGCCTGAGGGTACCCGGAGGATTTCTCAAACAGTAAGCGGGCTGCAATCGCCAAGTCTTCTTCAGATTTGAGCCCCCACCGCTCTCTCAGTATTAGCTCGCAGCCGCGACGCACTTTGGTCTTGCACAAGATTTCACAGATCTCAGTAGGACGAAAGTACAGACCATGATAGCAGTAGGGATCGCCACTCTGGACGAGCTGGAGGAAGGAGCCGCAGCCTGTAAGAACGATATAAAACTGCGGGACGGTCATCCACGTGCACAAAACATCGCTGTAAAACTGGATAAACAGCTCCAAGCTCCCAGCTCCACCTTCGTCTCTCATGAACCAGACGTGAATTTGGTCCGAGCTTTTCACCAAACCGCTAGCGAATGCCGTGACATTCACTGACGTCTCAGACAGCATCGGCATCTCGGTTCCCGGCTCGAGTTGTCGCCTCACAGCCTCCGCCAACGCCTCATTCGCGACTTGAGCTGTTATCTTTCGACCGCGAAATTCTGCATCTGGCACTGGGGGGTAAATCGTATGACACGCACAGAGCTCCTTCTGGAAACGTCCTCGAGCAGCTTCCGGCCACAATTCACGACACCATTGAATGTAGTTGGTAGCAAGAACGGTTTTGCCTGTGCCAGAAGGGTTATCAAGCAGCGGAATTACGTGGACAGACCCATGGGGTCTACCCAAGGAGGCATTGAAGCAGCGATAGTGTACATTCTGCAGCCTTTTCACGGCTTCGTTGAATATGACGCAGAAAAGCCTCCCATCTGCCAGATTAGGAGTCTCTTCTGGAGGCATTTGTGTCCACGTTGGCTGGATGACGAGCTTTCCAGGCTTGCGAACCAGAATCTGGATGGCTTCATCGTCTCCAGAGTCCACGAACTTGTACTTGGATAAGCGATACCGCGACACCAGGAAATTTGTAGCCGACATCGCCTTGTAGACCTCACACGGCACCATACCTCGCCAAAGTTGCATAAGGTGCTCACTCGTTACTTCTAGGCCGGAGCCGCCTACCATCCGTGGAGCGTATAAATCCAACGCGAAGTCTTCACAGTCGATGCTGTCTGGCGCATGGGACTTGATAGCAGCCTTCAACGCAGTCACTCGCTGTTTTGGGTCGCTTCGAAAGGCGAACTCGGTGCCATCGTTAACCACAATACACTCCAGCAGGAGCCCTCGAGACTGTTGCTGGCCCATTGCTTGGAATCCTAGTGGCGGCCGTAGGCTGAATTGAAAATGAAAAATGGCGAGTCGCCAACAATCAGTGATGAACGATGTTTGACTCGATGACAGTAGGCGACTGACCTGAACGAAAGCAGCTCTCGCGAGCATTCTCCGATTCAGCCACGATTCAGCAAGAATGGGTCAGCCACAGTCGCGAGAGGCATCACCACCACCGCCGCCGCCGCCACGAGTGATTCAGCTCAAGTGCATCATTGTAAACGTCGGAGCCGTCGTCAGGGTGACCATGAACGAAGGTAACGACGGACAAGAACTCAAGTTCGCACTGAAGGAGCAAGCGAGGCTGGACTCCGATGCCATCGACTTGGAGCTCTTCATTGCGAAAAGGTCCGATGGCTCATGGGTTGCTGTCACCGAGGAGCACCGGCGCCAGATGAAAGCGGGATATGTGCCCTACGAGATCTTCAAGACGATGACTGCGGACAATATGGTGAACCCGTGGTCCCAGTTGTCTGACTTCACGCTTCCAAGTGCCGATCAATTGCAAGATGACGAGTACCAAATCCTGATTCAGAAGCCCGGCCGCCTTGGCGTTGAGCCGATTTGGAAAACTGAAACAATGCCGTCAGATACGCTTTTGGACGGCTGGATGCATTGCGCGACGAAGCTGAGCGCTGTCAGAGAGTTGGAGATGATTCACAGCACCAACTACGAAGCTCTTCAAGACCCCAAGCAACCCCGTCCATTCGTGATCCCAATTTCTGACAACTTGCCCGAGCTGGGGAATACGATACTCGGGTGGAACTACATTAAGTGGTGCCGAGAGATGTGTCCTGTGGAGTCGACAAGAAACCCGTTCCAACGCGAGCTGTGCGCCTGCCACACCATCTTCCTTTCTCCTCCGTCGCCCGAGTTACTTCGAGGACCTGTGAGCGCCCCCCTCGTTATCACGTCGCTGGTGCGAGCCATAAATAATGAACTCGAACCTGACACCAAGCTGGACGTCACAGCGGCTAGCGCGATGGATTTGGCTTCACTCACGAAAAGCCTTGTGAAGAAGCTGGGGCCTCTTTTCATCGTCTTCGATGACATTGGACGCTGGTTCATGAACCCTCCAGCCACCACAACGGAGCTTAGTTTGTTCCACGCATTCTGTAGGGATGTATTGCAAGTGTGGATGGAGATTCCGCGGGTATATTTCCTGGTGCTAGGTGAAACTGAACTCTTGAGGAATGTGCGCGAGCGGGTCATGGGAACTTCTTCCTTTGTATTTAAGCGGCTGCCTCTGTACTTGCTCCGCCCCCGTAATATCGAGGAGATCTTGCGCAAGACGCAAGTACGACGCTGCAGTCGCAAGACGGTGAGCGACGAGTGGAAATTGGCAACAGATGAAGATGTCACGAAAGCAGCAAAGTTTATCTTCTGGAATACTTCAGGTAATTCTCAGAGGGTACTTGACCTTCTGAAGTGCAGAAGCTACAAGGCCTTGAAAATGTACAAGACTCCTTACTTGGCCTACGACGCGTGGCAGTGCATCCAGGGGGAAGTGCTTAAATACAGGCCACTACTTCGAACATGGCTGCTTGGAGACGCGAGTGTTGATCTAACGGCTAATGTTGAAGATTTCGATGGAGCCCTTGTCGTTGGAGAGCAACTGCTGCATGGTTTCCGACTAAGGTGGGAAGGCACTCTGAACAAGGCGACAATCTACGCTCTACCTGTAGTGAAACGAGAGATGGTCAACCTGGTGTATCCCCTGCGTGACCACGTGCGATATATCGCCGACGTCTTCGGGTATCTACCGCTCGAATTCTCGGAGGTATTTCAGTGGCTGTGCCTCAAGCGCTGGATCGACCTGTTTACGGAGCCTGGCTTCAGGGATCGGACAATATATATTGGATATTGATTGTCGGCGAGGCAGTCACCACAATCAATATTGTACCAATATCAATATTTGCCCCAATATATTGCCATACTTGCCTTTAGTATGGCGATATATTGTACTGTACTAGAGTATATGAGTACGTTGAGTAATGTGAGCATGAATCGTCATGGCACAAATCCCCAATGGTTAGCGAGTCTTTACCCCTAACTGTATGTGTCCGAACATGATTGACGGTCTTCCTAGTGGTGCCGTTTTTGTATGTGGTGTAGAAGATCTCCCAGCAGCTCATCAGGACACCGTCGATGGTCTTCTTCGGCTTCATGCACAGGTACACTTGCTGAGAGTCGACGCAAGCCTCCCAGTAATACGTCGTGGTCCCGCCTCGCTTCCCATCCGTACGCATCAAAGAACAGATCTTGCAGTTTCTCTGGACTCGCTTCGACAGTTAGGGCGGAATACCGGTAAGCTAATCCAGCCTGTGTTAGGCGGAAACAGAGCGATTGGCGGTTTCCTACCCGCCAACCCATGCCATTCTGCTCGTATCTCCGTCGATTGGCTCTCAAATGCTGATCGCGGATGTTAGGGGAAGCGCTCACAATCTTAGGCAGAATTAGCACTAAATAAGCCTTTTATGACTCTAATTCCGCCTGAATTAACAGCTCACCCGCCAAAATACGTGAAAGGCACAATACATACTTTGTTCATGCCCTGAGGCACTCTACATGTACTGCACGTAGACGTGATACCTTTGGCTTATAGTCAAATCAAAAAGACTCACGAACAGGCAAGCAAAATGACTGCACAGCTCTTTCCAAGATAGTGAAGACGATAGAAAGTGCCAGAACCAGTAACAAGTTACGCAATCCTTGATTGCGCGCTCGCCTTGCAGCGCAATGCTCGACCTCCTGCCAAAAGGGTCATAAGGACCTAACATAGTTGCCGCAGACATGCGGGTGGATATGTCGACATATAGCCTAGTTGCACCCGCCACAACATGCTTATCGACAACAACTCCGTTCGATTACAAACGCCCAAGTACCACCTCTATTCGTCCTACAGAGTCACTTTGCTCCGGACATTTCTACGGCTAGATCTTTCTGCAGTTTATCTCAGCATGCTCATTTACGATATGAGCACTCTTCTGCCCACGCTGCCGCGGTGATGGAGCTCCAGAATGATACGTGCGACGCTCTGTGTGTGCTGTGCGAGGCCTACGTGAGCTACAACAAGGACCTGGGCGCTGTTCGACGCGCGATTCACAAGCGGCTGGTGGAAGTGTCTAAAGCGAAAGTGACCAGACAGAAGCATCGACGAGCAATGTTGGAGACTCGGTTGGGGTACCTCTCCCTCTTTCATGACGTCTGTTGCCAAGGACACAAGCCAAGTTATTATCACCGACGTAGGTACCGCAGTAACGCTGCAGCTCTGAGGTCTAAGTGTCTCCCCTCCTACGCATACGAAGTCTTTTCGCACGTAGTCGCAGTATCTGCTCAACTTTATTACGTATGCACGTTGGTGCCATTACGTGGCTTTAAAGAAAACAGAAGTGCAGCCCTGCGGACCTCAAGGCTACTCTCATGGAGAAAACCATAGCTCGATAAGAGAGCAAGTCTACGTGTACTTAATTCGGTTGTTCAGCGCCATCGACCCCTCGACGCGAAACGTGAAAAAAACTGAGACCCGATTAAGTGCTGACGATGGATTGGGGTCTGATGACCAGCGAAGTGCTATTAAGGCTGTCAGAAGTATTCAATAGGCAACAGCCACGGAAAAAGGAGAGGAAAGCTAGCTTATGGTGCTCTTTAATATCATAAGAGAAGGTAGGGGCAGTTTTTCTTCCTGAACAATATTGACAATAAATAGTGGATATTGATGACATCGCTACAATACAATATTGATGCCCAACAATATTGCAATTTTACAATATCAATTTTTATTTTCCGATCCCTGGCCTGGCTTACCCAAAGAGAAGCTGCCAGCATTTTTCAAGGAAAACACCGAGTATCCATCCGTGTACTTCTCCGACAACATCATAGCGACGCCCCAGATCCGGCCCGGTACAAACATCCGATCGCTATGTTTTGGACAAATTATTGATCTGAAGACAGCAAAAGCGGATAGCTGGCCGCTACTTATGCTGGAGGTTAGTGCGAGTTGAAAGCTGGCGAGTGGAAGGCTCTCGACAAGGACGACGACTCGTTTTGCTTGAAGGCTCACCCGTTGTGGCCCGATAAGCCTTCAGAGTCGCCTGCGACCAATGCGATTTTGATGACACGGCAAAGAGATAGTACGACTGGTACTTCAGGGGATCCAGCCCAGGAATCGGAAGCCAGCGAGTGGCAACCACCGCCTTGTCGTACACTCACAGTGGGGTTGGTCATGAACTTTGCGTCGAATGCACTGGACAGCACTGAGCTGAAGACGCAATGCCAGCACTTCAACGCGCTGTTTGAGAATATGAGTAAGGGTACGATGGAGGCCGTTGGTTTCATGACCAATGTGCTTGTTGTATGTGCGCTGGAATGCTCGGATGAGGCGAAGCATTTGTTCGAGAACTATAAGACGAAGCTACTGGCCGACTACGAGCTCATTCAGGACATTGTGCTGCTCGATTTGACTTCATCTGAGCAGCGAGCCGAGTTCTTTGGATTCGACAGCCGGGACAAGACGACCGGGCCTTTGGCCGACACCATCGAGAAAGTTGTGGACAAGATTGTCGAGCCTCGCGCCAACAAGAAAAGGAAGATGTAAGGGTGGCGGCAAAAATGGTCTCGCCGATGGCAGCACATTTCGTTCTGTATTGCTCTTTTCCATTCAATCAAACAGAAATACACTATACTTCCTGGTGAACCTTCGTTTGGTCCGGACGGAAAACGTATCACAGGCAGCATCTGCTTGAGGCTTCCTAGTTCTTGCCCTTCTTGCTGCGCTTCTGGGTGGTCGATGTGGTCTTGCTGGAGGAAGAAGTCGTCTTCTTCGAGGGGCCATTCAGAGGAGCGTTCAAGCTCGAGTTAACGCTGGGGGGCTTCTTCACTCCTTTGCGCTTGATCTTGTAGCCGCGCTTGCGCGATCCGTAGCACAAACCGCACGTCAGCACACACAGCGTCGTCGTCAACAGCCACCACACGAGACGCAGCGCCAAGCGGATCTGGAACAGAACCAGCGGCACCGCCAGAACAACCAGCACGCCATCCACCACCTTCTGCGCGTAGTTTGCCACGTGCTCGTTCTGCTCCAGCAGCGTGATCGCCTCAACCCGCGCCAGCTTGGCGCGACGCAGAGCTTCCTGCGAGTAGACGACGACCTGCTCCTTCGCCTTGGCCACTTCCTGCTGCACGATCGGCAGATACTTCTCCAGGTGCGGGTGCACAGCCTTGTGCACGTCTGCCAGAATGGGGTCCACCGTCTTCTGCACGTCCACGAGGATCGGGTCCAGCGTGGCAGCCAAGTTGTCCTGGTAGAACTTGCTGGTGGTGTCGCACGCCGTCTTCTTGGCGTCCTCGATCTTGACCTGCACGTGGTCCAGCGCGCCCGACTGCTCGTCCAGCTTCTGCTGTGCGAAGACGAGCGCCTGCTCCGCCACCACCAGCGCGTCATCGTAGTACGCCGACAGCAGCGAGGCCATCGTGAGCTCCACCGACGTGGTCTCACTCAGCTCCTTGCTCAGCGCGCGGTTCTTCTTCTCCAGCGCCTGCAGGTTCTTGTCTAGCATCGAGGCGCGCTTGCTCTCGTCCGCCAGCTTGTCCAGCGCGGCCTTGAGCTCGGCCTGCGTCTTGTCCACGACCTCCTTCTGGCTGCCCACGTCCTTCTCCAGCGCCTCCACGTCCTTCGTGAGCGCCGCGATCTCGCCCTGCAGCTTGAGCACGATGGCCTCGTGCTCCTGGGCCACGTCGGCCAGCAGCCGCGTCTTGTCGGCGGCCTGCGAGTCCACCTGGAGCTGCAGCGCGGCGTTCGACTGCTGCAGCTGGTCGACCTTGGACTCGAGCGCGGTGACGGCGGACGGCGCGAGGCACTCGCCGGCGTCTTCCTTCACGGGGGCGGCGTCTTTAGCGCACACAGACACGGCCAGCGCCGCGGCGAGCAGCGTCAAGCGGGTTACGCGCATGATGGAGGACAATGCAGTTGGAAGGGAATGAGATGTGAGCTCTTTGGCCTGCTGAAGTCGAGCATACTGAGTGCAAGTGAAAGAGAATGCAGACATTCGATTGGTCGAACTGAGATCATGATTTGCCCAATCGAAAGTGAGAACGGTGGGCGACACGTCACTCGTTGCGGTGTATGCGATCTACTGCCGTGGCGCTCGATCTGCGGCGTGCATTATTGCGGGAAGCTTCCAACGGTGCTTTGTGAGTATGAATTGTGCTTTAGGTTGATGCTGGTGGTGCAACAATGGCGATCAGCGGAGGAATCGTCACTTCACTGGGGCCGGCTTTTCCAGCTGTTGCGCTTCAACTTGAAGGTGAATTTCGCCGCTCGTTAGGGGCATCACCTCTGCGCCTTGCCCGCTGTACAGGAAGTAGTGGTGATAGCATGTTAAAACACTAACGCGCTTGCAGTGCAGTGCGGTGAGACTGACCTGAGGGGTGACGAGTGCGGCGCAGGGTTGGTATCCTTGAGCGTCGCGAGGGACTCGATGAACATTGTTGGCGTTATCAAGGATGTCGCTCCCAAAAGGACATCTCGCTTCTCTTCAGCGCGAACCTCGTAGATACTGCGGAGCTATGAAAAAATAAGACAGTTGATGCACAACATACGCGTTATCACCACTGCAACTTAACCGAGAGGAGAGCAACACTTTTACCTCCGAGTACGTGGCGCCGCCGCTCACGAATACGATCAGCTTTTCACCACTGAACACCTTGCTTTCCTAAATATGGTAAGGGAACTCAAGCAAAATATCAGCATTTTCACGAGGTAGCGTGAGATGAGAAAAACTTACCGGTGCAGCGTCTTGAGCGCCTCCCTTTCCTGTGATTTTTCTACCATGCAGACCAAACTGGTTAGTTGCCAATAAAACATGCCACAAACATGCTGCACTACATACTTTCTCAAAGACACCGGTCCAGCTTTTTTGTCATCAGCGGTCGGGCTCTGGGGAGGAGGTGTGATAATGTACGGATACTCGGCCTCACTTAGCGTGCGCTTCAACGCGTTGGTCACAACCCCCTTGATCTTGGGGTCATAGCGTGCGTTGGAGTACTCCACCGCTTCAGCTTTTTTCGTCGCTAGCTTCAGGTCATCGCTCGACAGCAATGAATTGCCATTCTGCTTGTACAGCTCAGTTCCAGCCACCAAAACCATGTTTTCGAGAATAGTTTCATGTTTCTTCGAAAGCATCGCGGATTGCATCACCTTACTGCGCTCGGCTTCCTTCATCGAGTCCTGTGTGAGTGCGAATACCGCTGCAACTCGGAAGCGGTCTTTCTCCGTCAGCTTGGGATCCTTGAACAAATCCTCGAGCTGCTTCGCAATAGTGGTGTGCTTCAGCTTCTTCCCTGATGCTTCGACACCTGTAGCCAGGGTTTGTTCAATGTTGGAGGCATCCAGCAAAGCCGTCGAGGTGAAAATATCCATAGCCTTTCCTGCCAAGAACAAGTGCTGCGACAGCTTCCCCAACATCTCTCGGTACTCAGGAAGCTCACGAAGACCTGCAGCCATAGCGTGAAGATCGGTGCTCTTCCCCCGCCCCAATGAAGTACCGGCATTCGAGGCCGACAGTGCATTCATTCGCTTGCCAATCTCGGTACTAACTTGAGCAATGTGCGTGTGCCGGAACTCCACCCACTGTTTGTCGTTTTCATTCAGAAATGCCGTCTTCGTTGTCGTCCCTGCATTCGTTTCCGCCTCGTACGAGATCTGGTCGTCCTTCACTTCCAGTAAATCGTACGTCATGGCCTGAAATGTGCTCTCGTGCATCAGCGGCGCGACCATATCCTGCCCGCGGTCGATAAACAACAGCGTGCCTCTCTTTGGTGCGTATGAAAACGCCGAGTTCTGTGCCAAGTAGTCGTTCATCTTGTTCTGGAACATCTGCGCCAGCGTCTCCATGCGCGCATGTCCAACCTTGTACCTCACATAAGGGTACTCTTCCAGCGTCGCACAAACTGACACCAACTTGCTGCTGATCAACTGCATCAACTTCTCACTGTCGCTCTTCTTAACCGCAGGGGAGTACAGCGTATGGAAGGCCTCGGGCATGCCGAAGGTGAATGCACACTTCTCCAGAGCCAAGAAGTCCACATTGACCTCCTGCAAAGCTTTCAGCCTCTGCAGTAGAGCTGGAGGAGCGTTCTTGAGCTCGGTTAGAGCGTCTTCGCCCGCGTGGTGCAGGAAATACAGGTACACGTCGTTGTACTTGGGCTTGGCGGGGTCCGCGAAGTCTCTCGCCAGGCGCCGCACGTTGGCGGCCGTGGGGGCGATGAAGTACACGGCGTTCATCTCAGGGAAGGGCTGGCGCTCGAGCTCCATCCGCTCCAGCAGCGACACGCCGCAGTCCGTGAGCTCGCTCATGCGCGCCACCTGCGTGAGCGAGCGCGTGGCCTCGTCGTCCACGACCATGACGACCCAGCCGCGCGTCAGCTGCGTCACGTGCTTCACCATATGGAGCAGCACCTTGTCCTGCACCACCTTGCGCAGATCCACATCGTGCCGCGCGGCCACGGACGTCGTCGGCGGAGCAGCAGAGGCGGCGCTCATACTTTGCGGTGTGCGGGTCCGTTGCAAGAATGCGGAAGCAAGAGTGATGGTGCGTCGCTTCAACATGTACATCACCTTTACACTATACTCACGTGGTGCACACAAAACGTAACCGGGTTACGTTCGGGTGGTTTTGGCGGGAAATCCCGTAGTGCTGGCGGATTGCCATTCCTCGACTCGAGCAGGAAGCGCGCAAAGGTTAAGGTTAAGGTTACACGACACTAGCCCGCCATGCAGAACGTGGGCAATAGCCGACGGCAGCAGGCACCTCGCCAGGGCCTGTCGATGCTGTCGCTGTACAATGAGGCGCCGCTGGTGGAGGTGTCGCTGGAGCAGTTCGAGGAGTTCGCCATCGACCGGCTGCACGTGCTCAAGGCCGTGGAGAACTACCGCCTGCGCAGCGTGCAGATGAAGGACCGCGAGGGGCGCCTGGAGAAGACGCTAAACAAGCACATGCCGCTGCGTGCAGCCGCACCCATGCGCGCGGGGCAGGCGGAGAATGACGCGACTAAGGACGTGCTGTCGCACTTCTTCCTGCGCATGGCCTTCTGCCAGACGGAGGAGCTGCGCCGCTGGTTCCTGACGCAGGAGAGCACGCTGTTCCGGTGAGGACTGCACGATGGGCGATGCAGAGGGTACGGTGTGGGTACTGATGGGGTTATGACGCAGTTATCGCCTGGATAAACTCACGCGAGAGAAGATCCTCTTCATGAAGCAGAACGGACTCTCATATGACGAGGTAAGCGGGAGGAGATGCAATGCATTTAGAGGAGAAGGACAAGAGGATCTGACAATGGCCGGTGGGTGTGATGATAGGCCACGCTGAAGGAGATTGAAGCACGGCAGAGCAAGCTGAAGGCTGTCAGAGATGCAAATGACCCGAAGGTTCGCGGACACCCGTTGCCGGCGTACTTCAAGGTGCCTTTCACCGAGGCGCTGGACCTGGTGGCTACTCGACGAGTGTACATTGAGGCTGGAACGGCCTACGTGCCGTTCGAGCACGTGGTGTCCATTCTGTTTGCTGCTTTCCGTGCCAATGTAAGTGCCGTGGGCTTAGCAATGCTTGGTTCTTGCTTCAATTTTAACGCTGTTGTTACTGTTATTGCTGTGTAGCTATCGAAGGAGTTGTCGAGTGCTTTCCGCAAGTATAATCGCTCGCTGATCAGCAAGGACGACCGCCTCGCTCCTGTGCTGTCGAACCTCGCCAAGCACCACATCGACGCAGACTATTCGGCGACGCCCGTGCCTGGATCGGAGAATGCTATTAGACCGGACATGATCGACGGACTGGCAGGAACTTCCATGCCGCTCTGCATGCGTTCGCTACACAAGGGCCTGAAGCTCAACCACCACCTCAAGTTTGCAGGACGACAGCAATATGGTCTGTTCCTGAAGGGTATCGGTCTTCAGCTCGACGATGCGATCGCGTACTGGAAGCAGGAGTTCTGCAAGAAGATGTCCGTGGACGACTTCAACAAGAAGTACGCGTACAACATCCGTCACAACTACGGTAAGGAAGGCAAGCGCAAAGACTACGCGCCTTCCAACTGCATGCGCATCATCACAGGCGACCCGCCCAAGAACGGCGAGTATCACGGATGTCCGTTCCGGCACTATGAGCAGGAGCACCTTCGCAAGGCTCTCCAGGGCGTGCCGGAAGGTGACAAGCAGGAAATTCTGTCGCTCGCAGAGAACCACCACTACCAGATTGCCTGCAAAAAGTACTTCGAGGCTACTCACCCCGGAAGTGACCCCGACGTCCTCATCAACCACCCCAACGGATACTTCGAGGAGAGCCGCAAGTACTATGCCGCAAAAGAGAAGGGTGTCACGGTCACCGCTATTTAGAGTGAGCGACCGAGGTAGAGTTAACTCAGGTGTCAAGACGCAGGGGCGAAGATTCTGACAAGGATAAAGTCGCATGCATTTTTTAAACTCAAATGTACACGTTTGTTGTCATCTGCTTGTTGTGGCGACAGTCGCGGGCCAAGTTTTCTCTTCATTTGAGCGCAGATTCTTGTTTTGTTTCGGAGTTTCTCGCCGATGCCGCTATTGCCCAGCATGGAATGATTTTAGTCGACGTTCACCACTTCGCGCATGTACTTCCGAATCGCCATGTCAACAAAAATGCGGAACATCACCTACGTTGCCGCAGTACAAAGCGTCAGCAAATAATAGGAGGAACTAGACAACGAAAGTATTGAACCACCTACCAGACGAACAAGACGTCGATCAGAGCGGAAGCTCTGCACGTTGTTCTCGCTCTTGGTTTGCTCGGCTTCAGCCTCGCTCTTCTCGTTGGGGTTACGGGCTACATTTACGTTGGTCATACGCCAGCAAACAACGGCATTAGTACACTCGTTGAAACCTTACTTGTGCTCAGCCACTAACGTACATGTCCGAACAGGAAGCAGCTTCGGTCCACCGAGGATCTTCAACATTTCGAAAAAGTTGATGTCGCCAGCTTCCATCGCGATGTACTGCGAGTCGAGCACAAAGCTTTCCCGTTGGTGCTGCACCCAGCAAACACGCCATCAGAACAGCCTCCTTCAACCACATCGATCCATTCTACTGCGGTCACGCACCACCAGGTTTTTCTCGAAGAAAAGCTCAGCCGCAACTCGACCGTCCGTGTACCCGGTGTCCTGGAAGTGGCGAATCTGCTCCAGGATAGCGCAGAGCAGCTACAGCTCCACAACACAAGCCCGTCAGTCCATACAGGTTTCAATTGAGTATCCGACGCAGAAGGCGTACGATTTCGTAGGACCCCTTGACTTTCGTGTGCACACGGAAGTAGCTGAGCACCTCCTCGTCCGGTAGCTGAAAGATCCTGCCAACACCAACGCTATCGTCAGAACAGCCTCCTTATTCCCAACACTGCAGCCTAGTCTCACCTCGCTTTCGAGTTTTCTCCAAGTCGCGACCACCAAGCCATGAACCCCTTCATGTGCTCGTCCACGAAGTGCTTGTACTTGTTCATGTCGGCCTTCATCGCCATCCGCAGCCGAGCGCGTTCGGTCAGAATCTCCTCGTGAATGAACATGGGCCACGGAGAGAACTGCTCCTTCTTCTCATCATCCGTCTCTGGAAGAATTATCAGCACGGTTAGCTTACTTCATTCTACGAGCCCCTCCACGTTGCCAACCTACCCCAGTCCGAGCACTTGCTGGCGAAGTCCGCCATGTTCATGATGGTGTGCGTCACGCCGCAGCAGCTACAGCCACCCTGCAATAGCAACAGCAGCATTGCCGTCAATTGAGAGTCCTTGCATCACGAGTACTATATATTAGAGTGTCCGTACCTGGTTGACGTACTCGAACATGGTTCGGTCCACGACCCACGTGTCCTCGTACTTCCTCATACTTTACTAACTCTTCCCGTTGTCTTGCTTCTCCCGCGCAGAATGGCGAATGAAATGAGATCGTGGGCCATGGGAAGGCTGTCCTCACTAAAAGAAGAACCTCCGCACTCCATCTAAAGTTCCACTCGAACTATAACCGTCACACTTCAACCAGGCCCAAGTGGTCACTAAAGTGACGCTCTTATTCCCTCTCCACACTGACAGCACGTCAGTTTCGACGTGAGGCGCACAAAGCAAAGAGCTGCGATAACAAGTGCGCGTCCATCATGGCGTCGCCGCCCGCGCCAGAGCTCGCTGCAGCCCACGAACCGCCGCGTAAACCGGCCGATACTACTGCGCATGTCCACGCACAACCGCCGCCAAGTTTTCAGAGCGACACCATTGATAATGACGGAGATCTGCGCCGTCAAGTGGGTCGACTCGTGGTTGAGACGCAGCAGACCATCGACTCGAATCTGACACTTTTCCGCGTGGGGCTCCTCGTGACGGTGGCCGCGTCTATCGCCGCCTCCGTGAAGCTCAGCGGTGTGCTGCACAAGGTTCGAAGTGTGGACGACCTTCCATTGTGGCACTTTGCGCGGCGCAAGAAGCTGCGCGTGCGGATGATTCGCCAGTCGCGCCAGGACCCCAGCGTCTTCTACGTGTACCACACGCCGTTCGTGCGCCGCACAGTGCTGCGAGACGAGTTGCCGCCGATCTTGACGGTCGGTGGTGATGTCGAGAAGAAGGAGAAGGAGCTTCTGGCAATCAGACCGTTCGGGGTGCAGGTGGACGAGAGCTCCGAGGAGTGGGTCTGGTCCAACTTTGTGTCTTCGCACCGGTACATGACAATTCAACTGCTGCAGAGGTGAGTTTGGGCTAGTCGGAAACAACTTCGAGTGTTGTGTATAGTGATGTGACGGGGTGCGGTGCTGATTCGACAGGATCAATGTGGAAGGGGGCGAGAGTGTGGCAACGTGTAACATGGCGTTGGGGAGGGTGCGTAGTGGCTTTCCATTGTGGTGGCGAGGAAGTTTGGCTCACTTTAACGCTTGTTATTTGATCGTTGTAGCCACCTTTTGGTGGTGACTTTGCTCAAGAGTTGGTCTCCCATGGTTACGCCGAGTGCATTCCAGAAAACCTTGAGAACTATGACAACGGCTCGTACGTGACATTTCGTATATGTTGTTTGTACATGGAGGTTGGGGACTAATTGCGGCGTGATGTGTGGTTTTCTGTAGAGACACTGGCATCTCGACGCTAGCGCAACGTCTAAAAAAGCTGGAAGCCGCTCAAAAGCATGCACAAGTGATGCAGTATGGAATCTGGAAAGACTGACAGGAGGAAAAGCTGTCCGATCGCGTGCTATCAGCAGGCAAGCGCGCCACCTCAAAAGGATTCAAGAAACTCGTCGACAGTATTCGGCATTGAAGCATTAGCGGTCTTTGCTTTTTTAACTAAAAAGTGTACGAAGTAAATCTTTGTTGGTGTGACGAAGATTTTCTATTCATTTCGGTCACCAGAGCTGTTGCCTCTCACAATTCCGAGGTTTCATCTGCTAGCATTCATCTCGATGGTAGCTATAGCAGATTTTTCCATGATCCGCACCTTAGTATGTACCGTACTACAAATTGTGGTACGGTGCTGCTGCAGCCTGCAGTCAGCCCAAATGTTCTGCCTGACCGACGCTCCATCGTTTTCCTTGGCTGTCGTGGCCTCCTGTACCGCGCGCTAGTAAGGAGGCACACGCCACTACCTCCAAGGAGGCCCAAGTCGCGTCCATTGATGACCCCTACCGTGGCTGGCACGTCCGTAAACTGCTAAGCTTGTTGACACTACAGAGCGATCTGTTGTGCTGGCGGCGCTACCGTCCCAGCTAAGTGCCGGCCGCGCGGTTGGCCATGACTGGAGCGCTCGTGCCACAGTATGGAGTATAAACCAGAACGAGCAATATGTGCTATTACAGCTCAATCCGCTGGATCGATCCTCCCCACGCCCAAATTAGGGCGTTTAGCATGTAGCGGGTTTGGTGTCAAATATGCGGAACACGCAGAGTTTTGGCCGATCCGCTGTTTGTGAAAATCCGCTGGAATGACCCCAAAACGCTGGAATACATGTCTGCGGAACACACCCTAGACTTACTTCGATAATCGTGATTTTCGTTGACCTTAAGCCGCGTATCGCTAAAACTGAAAGAGTTTAAAGCAAAAAGAAAAAAAAACATGGCCAATTGAGGGACTTAGATTTCTTGGAAGTCATGTAAAAATTATCGATGTGGGGGCTGGTGGCGATTTCCAGCTTTTGGGTAAGAGGGAAAACATATATGCTTGGCTAAGGGGCAAATAGTAGTATACAAGTAAATCTTACTTCGGAAGAAGTACTACACACTCGCAAACTGCAAGTGCTGTCGCAAACTGTGTCCGCTTAGCTTTGATCACAGCCTTCAAACCGATACCACATGTAATTCGGTCTCAACGCGCATTGTACTCTCTCAAGGCTACAACCCCCCTTTCAAAAAAACTTTTAAATTTTTTTAAAAGTAAAAGAAACCAGACAATTGCTCATTGTCGACATTCCACATGTATTTCGTCCCTGTGAAATACTGTACCACCTTACCACCATCAGTCGTACTTCAGCACGACTGAATGGGGGAATTTCGCCTTCCAGTATTCCCCGAAAGCTTTGAAGAGTTGATGCTGCGGACTGGCGAGAAACTTTTCACGGGTTGACGACATCTTTCTTACATCCTCCAGCTTTATCGCGTCGGCCACCAAAGCCGGGTTCCAGCCGTGAGCTTCATATCCTTTGAACGTCTTCATATCCACTTCCTGTAGAATGGCTGAAACCCTCTTTCGCAGTATCTTGTCATTTTCTAGCACGATGTCGTCTAGACTCAAGTGGGACCAAGACTTGCTCCTGGACAGCTTTGCCGCGTTCTCCTCCGTGTCTAGCAGCGCCGAAAAACTCCTGGTGAACTTACCGTTCATCCCACGCTCTTCTTTGCTGTCGTCATCGTTGATCCGGAGAAACCGATTGCCACTGGCAGTACGTTCCGAACCGGTAGTCTTGGACAGAGCGGAAGCGTCCACGTCAAGCGTAGCGGAGACAACCTTGTCACACGCAAAGAGAGTGGCCGCTGCCACAAGAATGAACAACCCCAGACGCATGGGCTTGAGGAGGAGTAGAGGGCTGACGGAGGGCTGGAAGGTAAATTGGGAAGTGAAGATTATGGCTGGCCATTCCTGACCACCTGCAGAGCAAGATCCGGCTGCGCAAGTCCCCAGCCAAGAAGCGCCGCCGTGCTTCGTCGGAGAGTGGAAGCGTGAGCGAGGGGGGTGGAGCATGTGAGGCTGCGCACGTCCAGAAGTAGTTTTGATTGCTCATTTGTAGCGGCGTGTAGCCAGGGTGGGGTAAGCTGGCGTTCAATGATTGCTCGTTGAAACTTACTGTATTGATTTGTTTCATTTGAGTTTTGTATACAGGTTAGAGGTACGCTTCATTTGATTGCATCCGTACATCAATTAGAGCTACTTGATTTCAGTATTGCCCCCTCTCGCATCGTCTGCGCTCATATTTTCAAAAAAACATATCAGCATAGATGCAGCTTTTAGAGTTTGAGCCTCGTTATCTGTATTGAACGTGCGGGAGGAATCGTGCTATCGTTGTGCAAGAGTAGTGCGAGTACATGCTTATACAGCTTAATGGCACTGTATATACCGACGGTAGTACATCCAATACAGCGTAGGAATAGCTTTACGTAGTGTCTGCGTCACCGCCTATTTCTCCGCCTTCCCGCCGCATCCCTCGAGCATACAAACTCCTAGAAAAAAATATGCTGTATATACAGCATAGCTCACCCTCAAAATCCTTCTGGTTGAAGGGATTAACCCTTTCGCGAGTATCCTCAATAAATTAAAGTATGCAACTCAATGATATTTCCTTCTAAAAGGGCGCTCTAGGCGTCCTTTTACAAAGTTACGGAGCCTTATCGGTGTGTCTCACGAGACATGCCATCTACGGTGATTTGCAGGATACATAGAATGTATACGTATGACTTAGAATTTGTATTGACAATGATTACATGATGATTACTCTGCGTACCGATTTTGATTTGTTTTAAGAGAAGGTTGATTACTGGCTTGAACTTGTGCAAAAGGGCACAGAATGCGCCCTATAAGAGGGGGTACATTCAACCGTGTTTTGGAAAATCATCTAAAGGGCGCTTTCTGTATCCTTTTACCGCGAAAGGGTGAATACACTAATACAGTATACATAACCGGCTTTGTTACACTGTTTGGTCTAATAGCCTCCTTGCTTATATCCATATCAGGAGTTCCTTATTGACGCACATTACTGTACCCGGAACTATTTCTTTGTGAAAATGAGCTCATGTTTCTGAGAATAACCCGGAGAATATATATTTGCTTAGTTTAACCCCTCCGACACGAGGCCCGGATTCCTATGCACGGACTATTTTTTCACATGCTTGATATCAAGCATGTTAAAGAAAGCCTTTACTTGGAATTTGTATTGACGAAAAAGTACAGGAACCGTACCTCAACCGTATCTCGTCGATTCACCTGCCCAGTTTATGGGACCACCTGCTTATCAAGCGTCGTTTATCCCCAACAAGATTTTTAAGGATAAATATAAGGACCAAATTTGAGGCAGTCTTTTTGACCACATTTTTAAATGCACAGATTATTTACTGGAAGGTCACGAAAAGCCGCCTTTTGCTATGCTAGGTCAAAAGTCTTTAAATCCGTTAGGTCCTTCCACATGGGGATAAAAACATCGTTGGAAAGCGCTGCGTGTGATCTAAATGATACGCAATTGCACTTAGGAGGAAGAACATTATTAAAAGCAGAGCATGCTATGATGTGCAACCACTTCACTGATAATGCCGCTATCGAGTCGATTCTAACAATAGCGCATACTCGACCCTTCAAACAACTGAGCATGAGTATCGAAAATGGACAGCTAAGGGGTGGTCTCATGGGTAGGAAGATAGGAGTGCTAATGACGCCTGAACTAGCAGCAACCACAGCGTGAAAACGTGCCAGAGCATGGTTTAGATGCTTCCGAGGGCACCATCAAAGTATGGGGTGGCTTGGGCCACTTGTGGATTTAATTTTGATGAAACCAGCATAATTTGAAGTGACCTTCCAGTAAATAATCTGTGTTAACATGTTAGGAGCTATGTCAGGTATGGATAGAAAGGTCTGTATTCGGTCTACACGAGGGTAAGATCATTATGCACTAGAGCTGTGGTGTCGTCGCACAGCAGCTCGAGCAAAAAGGCCACTCGGAGCGTATCGCTTTTTTGAGTTTATCCTTAAGTTAAGGACAAAAGTAGCTCGGCCAATAATAGAAACAAGTGAAACCGTCGGCGACCCTTCACACCTTACGAGAGCCCACTGTTGGCCCTCTGGGACCGTACCTAAGTGGGTGTACACAAATGCTTTGATATATTTTATCCTTAACCGGCCAGTTAAGGACAAAATTGCCCCAAAATCGAGACGCCTGATTTGTTTCTGTCCCAATTTTAAGGATAAAATTTGTTGGGGTTATTAAATCCGTAGAGCTCATGCTTGATATGACGGATATGGAAATGGCCCTTTTACTGGGAGTGAGTTTTGTTTTGCTGCTAGACGCGTGCAAAATGACTACGAATTCGAAATTGTGTCTTGAACTAGAAGGCGAAACGCGTGACATGCAAGCTATGGATCGATTACTTACGCACTTTTACGTCTCTTCTGCGCTACGCCTCCTAGACGACCTGGCCTCTCCACCGCCGCCACCATTTCAATCGACCGCCCCATCAGAACGGGAAGAATTCTCGTTGACACGGCCCTCCTCGTGCCCGGTGTTGTCGCCCTCCTCGTGACGAGTGTCATCACTCTCCTTGTTGCCAACGCTGTCCTCCTCTCGATTGCCAACGCCGCCATCCTCCTCCCTAGCAGCGCTGCCGTCGTCATGATTCTCCTCGATTGCGCCACCAGTGGCGCAGTCAGGTGCATTGCTGTTAGCGCCACCCGTAGTGCCTTGATCATCATCAGCTTCCTCCATCTGCGTCGGTGGACTTCTTTCCTGGGGCCCTCATTTGGATACCACGTCCACAATGCGGTTGCGGGCGCTTAGTCCCGTTACGCCAAAGCTGGTGCCAAATCTCGTAGCAGGTCATGTTGTTGTTGGGATAATGACCTTGACGCACTTTGTCACACAAGTACACACTTCGATAATATCATACATTAGTTCAGCGTTAGCAAGACATATATCAAGCATGCAGCACTTACCACTTAGAGCCCTTGCTACACTTCGCACAGTAAAACGGAGTCACATCTAAACATACACGGTTTGATCTAGAAGAAAAGGCCTCTAAAGTGTTGCATACCGTGTCAGCAAATTCGGCGAGACCGAGCTGCGCATGTAGCTGCGTAATAAAGTCAGCATATGATCCGCCGGAGGTTTTCCCCGCATCTTGCATGCCTCTCGAAACACGATGAAACTGTTGACGATAGCAATGTCGATCAGGCCAAACGCCAGGCTTTTGTAGTACTTGCGGAAGCGCAGTGACATCCGTAGCGAGTAGCGCTGCAGCCGCAGTTGGTCTGCACGTCTACTCCCCCCATCCAGCGGTGGTACGCCTTCATTGCTGACGGGCACGGGATCGTTTCCGAATGACCTTGGGTACGGGGGAGTCGCCGATCTACATATCATACGTCCAGCTTGTTTTAGTTACGACTATGCACGGTATCCATAGCATGAACACGTACCGCATGTCGACATCGAAGTGCTCGTTCCGCAGCCCAACATGTACACGATGGTGTTGTCAAACTACACTACGATCTTGGTAGTTCCGCGCGGGATGTTCTTCGGCCGCTTCGACTTGTCCTGCACGAGCGCCGGGGAAAAGCCTTTCTTGTTGGTCTGGACGGTACCAACCGAGTACACGTTGCGACCAAGAAGCTGCAGGGCGCTCTGGATCGACGTATAGAAACGGTCGGTAACTACCGCATAGTAGACGCCATCTTGCTTTGGAGGAAGCACCGCTTTCATGTTTCGCAATGTTGCAGCAGGCCCTGCGTTATCACCAGCAGGAGTTGGACCGCTGGACGCTTGTAGCTCGTTTTTTTCGCAATAGACTTCCAACCGGTACATGTTTGATATACAGCATACGGGACATAGGCACATCCATGATATCAGTAAGTACACCATACGACAGAAGTAAAACTCGCAGTATATACAGCATGTGGGACTTTGCAATAAAAAAACACGGGCCTGTCATCGTGGCAGACGCGCGGATATGAACGCACCGTAGGCAGTAAGCCGTTTGAGCGCAACAGGTCATGAAAAACTTGGTGCCCCATCGATGGGGCTTGTCCTTCACGAATTAACACATGGGATTGAACCGACTCCGCGGTGATGTCTGGTTGAACTGGTTTGGAGACAAACTAGCATTACTACATGTAGCGCGGTGTACAGGGCGCAAATTAATGCTGGGTCTTTCAGTGGTTACGTAGTAGCAATAGTAGAGTATGGTATCGACGATAGCAACCAAATTGAAACACACCCACTCATACTTTCAATAAGCACGTAGCGGTCACTACTAAGGCATGTGCGGGACAATGCAGCTCGCCTCGCAGATACGGGTGATTAATAATACAACGGCAAAGATATTTAGCTCACTCGATATTTAGGTGCTCAACTTTGCATCGTGAGTGATAATTGTACACATTTGTTTGAAAATAGTAGGAACGGGTATTCCTATTCGTTTGATACTGAATAACGAAGTTATATCAGCGAATATGCGTCAACCGTAGCCGCACTGTAATGTGTAAATAAAAATGATGTAATATATACTTAAAGCTATGCCATTCCAGTAAACCGTGGTCAAAGCGCCCGCGTAGCGGGCGTCCAGAGCAACAACTAATAGAGAGATCTGTCCGTCTGTCAGTCCGTGTGTCACGCATGGTGACAAAATTAGGGTGGTCCACATAATCGTACATAGACAGTCTTGGTCGCCGAAGGCGGCCCCCAACCCCAAGCTGCCGAGCGCAGCGAAGGCGGCACCCGCGTGCATTCTAGCGGGCCGCCCGGCCCGCCCGGCCCGCCCTACAACAATGTACTAATAACACGGCGAGTAGTGCAGCGAGCCGACGAGGTGAGGCGACTACTTCACCTCCGCCGTGACGCTTGGCCTAATATAATTCTTTTCGGAACACCTGCTCTTAATTTAAATGGGCCCACCGCGTGGTAGCAGCGATAGCACACTGCGAGCAGTGCATAGTGGCAGCGATAGCTGGGCTTGCCCTACTACATAGTATAATTTTAATTCAGCGAACTTGGTTAAATAGAAGCACATTGTAAGCCATAGCAGCGCATAGTTAGTTATAACAGCGCGTAGTCAGCGATAGGAGCACGTAGTAAGCGATCTGAATGTATAGTTAGCGATAGCAGCACGTAGAAAGCTATAGGAGCACGTAGTAGGTGATAGCATCAACGTTGTAAGTGATTGCAGTGCGAGGAAACGTAGCGGAAGGCGTGCACGAGATTATTACTAAAATGAGCAGCATACGTTTACTGTAATACTTTAGGGATGGATACATTATAGCTACAGCGGCGCTCTGCGTTCATCTTGGGGGGGATATTTAGCTACACTTCCTTAAACGCGTTTCGTATAGTTGAAGGTACAATGTGTAGCGTTAGGAAAATGCGTTAGTGGGGTAGTAGATAATATTCACTGAGTGGAAACCTTTTATTATAGTTTACGCTGGGATTCCTTTTCTAACCGTGTAATGGGGCGGATATACACGCAGGAAACCGAATTAACAAAGGGCAAACGTGACTTTATAACTATATAGTTACGAGTGCGAACTATCTATATCTTACCTACTGTAATGCAGGTGGTACACTAAAATGGTAATGTTCACCGCGTAGTAGAATAATACCACGCCTAAAACAATGAGTTTTGAAGTAGACAACGCAGTAGTTAGCGCAGCCCGCAGCTACGTTTTGGCGGAACATACGAAATACTAAAACGATGATGTATACTCAGTATTTATATAAGATCACAAGCACTTAATGTAATGCTAAGTACAGGAAGAGCGAAGCCCATACTTTGATTGTTGCTGGGGCTTATAGTCCAATGTAGAATGAAGGTATTATAGCCTACGACAGCCTACGAACAAAACACAGAGAGCTACGGTGGGATGACGAACTGAATAAACAACACGTAAGACATAGACTTACGTGAGCACACAAAAGATACCAACGCCAGATCGATCTACCCTACCATGGCATATTGCTCATGTTTATTTCTACTAAACTCACAATTCGGGTTAAATCGTTGCGACGGGAGCACAGGACCGAACAATTGAGAATGTTTTACCCTGCAACATGCATCTACTCATAGTACACTGACGTTGGATTACTATTACCAGCCA
>JAIKVJ010002887.1:0-40433 GCA_024679225.1 Phytophthora pisi
TCACTTCGATGAATTGAACGTCAACGCTGAGGTAGTTGAATTTGTGCTTCAACGCTTTTTGACAAACCCACCGTAGTAATTCGACCTCCTGCTACTTGTCGGACAAGGAATCAACGGATTTAGTTTCACTTGAGCTATTTTGTAGTACGCAGAACGGTTATCAATAAGTAGCTAATCAACGTAATTTCCTTCCTTCCTGCCATTGAAATATGCGCTGATGCCCAGGCAGAATCCTTTATTTCTTAGATTGCAGTATTGTACTCGAAAACTTACCGGTGGCGATAAAAGAATTTGAAAAGTAAAATCCCGTGCATTCGAATGTTTAGCGCTGCCTGGATACTGCTCAAGTGAACTTGCTGGGTAATCTGATGAAGCCAGCAATTTGTATCAAGTTTGATAAGTCAAAACTGAGGTCTAGCAGATCTCGATCTCGTGTACGGGTAGGGCATACCGGGTGTTTGTCCTTTGCTTTGACGCTGTCCGTCCGGGCTTCCTCTCGCACTGGCGTACAGCGACAACGTAGGAGCATTAAAACTCAACATGGCGCAGCCGCACACATATTTCGTCCGGGTCGCCTGAACATCTAGCAACAAAAAAAGCTGTCAGCTTCGGTTCGTCCAAGTGTGTGATTGCCATTTATCAAGGATTAAGGTGAATGTACCGTGTTCATGTAGCATTAGGACGATCTGAACTAATATCGGTAACAATGTATAATACTTCAAGAAGAAAAAGAAACGCAAATCGGGAACGTCGTCTACTTCCTCTGCCTCGTCACCGCTGATAGTAGAGGTATCTACCTCGTCCTAGAACGTCTCCTATCCATTTAGATAGACTTCACGACTACACTGTTTCAATGTTCTCGTTCGTACACACGCTTACTTTTTCTTCTTGGCCTTGACATCCTTCCCGTATGTCACGTTGCAGTACTGGGCGTTGATGCGGTACTTGGTGCTCAAGTACTCCAGCACCTCGTTCACCATCTGCCCATGGATCTGGATCTCCTCGCCCTTGCTCTTGTCTTCGGACGTCTGCACAGCGGCACTGCAGCCCCACTTCTTCTGAGCCTCCTTAGCGAACGCAGCACCATCGATGCCGAACTGCTGGTAAAACGCCATGCAAGTGACGGTCGTGTTGTTCCGGCGCTTGAGTTTTTCAGCGTGAATCGCAATCGGACGGAGATTGCCGCCGTGGAACTTGGCAGCGTGAGTTGGGAAGAGCTTGATGCGGTGGTAGCGTGTGCACTTGGCCAGCAGCAGGTTCAGAACCTCGGGACGTGCGAGACGGTCGGGATACCCACCGGCAGGTGCCTTCTTGCCGTAAAGAGCGTCCGTCAGCGGACCGTTCAGCCGCACAAACTTCTTGTTTCCAGCGTCCACAAGTCCTTGCCTCTCGACGTACTGGTTCACCAAGTCACGGATGTCAGCAGCCGACCAGTACTTTTGCAGCGGTTGACCAGCAGCAGTGTTCGGCAGAATAGATGGGAGAAGTGTCTTGAGTGCTGGGGACAAACCGATACTCTCCTCCACCTCGGGAGCGTACTGGCCGGGGACGAAAGCGGGGAGACCAGCAGCCTTGTTGGCAGCGGCCAGTTCTTCCTGCTGAGCTTCCTCCGCGGTCTGATAGACCTCGTGCGACAGAACATCCCTGCGTAAGGAACACAATGCACAGCGGTTAGTCTGGAGCATTCCTTTCAATTCCTCTGAGACGTCGAGTGATGATTTACGCACGGATGGCGTCGGGAAATAGCGGTGATCGACTGCACGCCGTCGTTATCAGCCACAGCGAGCAGTCCATGCGCTGCCATACCCTTCAGAAACACCGAAAGTTTCTTGAACGAGCTGTGCTTGATATTCAGCGACACACCGGCCCGGCGGCAAGGCAGCAACACGTTCGCGTGGAACGAGCTGGCTAACATCGGCAGCTCCTTCTCACGAATGCGCCCGGTCCTCAGTGCCTGCAGCAGCGCAGCCACATAGTAACTGTCCATCTGCTCCTTCGTCACTTCCTCCTCTTCCTCTTCCACCTTACTCTCCTCATCCCCATCCTGCTCCTTTTCCTCCTCCAACTTGACTCCATCCAAGCTCACCCCAGCATCGTCTTCCGAGACTTCTTTATCACTATCTTGCTCGCCTCCAACGGGAACCACACGCTCACCTACGAACCCCTCGTTTGGCAGCGTCTGCGGTCCCATCTGCCACAACGAGTCCCCCACAACGTGCCAGAGCTTCAGAGCGCGCCCCTTCTTGCCGCTGCGCTCCACCTCAGCCGCATCCACCAGCATCTCACCCACGCCAATGGCGCAAGGGTTGCCTCGAGCGTACACCGCTCGCAGCTCGCCCTTCTTCAGCGACTGCAGCTGCTCCACCGACGTGAAGACCACGCCTGGCAGCATCACGTCCGCCCCTCGCAGCACGAACTCACTCACAGGAGCGTGCACCACCAGCGGGGGCAGCAGCGACGGCGCCCGCCACAGCGCGTACACACTGAAGCACAGGTCGCCCTTGCCCGAGACATCGAAGATCAGAGGTTCCTTGGTCTCCTCCGCCGCGTACACCACGACCCGAGACGGCGCCTGGAAGCTGATCTTCTTCACCGCAGCCTGCAATAAATAATAACGAAACGACGTCAGGGGTGGATGCATTTTGATGCCAAGAGCTACGATAACAGGTTTTTACTTGCTTACCTTGGAGGCGAGCAGCTCCTTGAGATTGGGGTCGTCGGGGCCGTCGCAGGAGCCCTTGAAGCAGTCGGCCACGTCGCGCCGGAGCTTCTTGGCGTCCTTGTTCTTGAGCAGCACGTTGCCGCTCACCTTGGCAGGCTTGGCGAACATGATGGCTGCGCGTTGGCGTCGTCTCTGCTTGGCTGCTGTGTGTCTTGGCTGCAATAAAAATGCAGCCATGTTTAATCGCATACTTTCTTCCAATCAAATATGGTTATCGACCACTTCAACTTGTATCCGTGCTTGTTGCTCTTGTTCATCTAACGTTTTCACTATTCACATTATGGGTAGTTTAGTTTTAAATATGCGACGCATGTGCTGCAGTCATACTCCTGTCCACTATCTAAATGATGACCACGGAGGACCGGGTGGAGCCCCAGCCGCTCTCGAAATTCACGTTGGCACTGCTGTCGGTCTCGAGGTCGAGCTCCACATCCTCATCAACGTCCGAGACGTTCACCCCAGTCGTCACGCCCGACTCCATATCCTCCCAGTTGCCACTGGTGGCGTAGTCCTCGAACTCGTCCGTCTCAGCCAGCGACGGGTGGCTCTCGTGCGGACGCAACTTGCCGGTCGAGATGCTCTCCTCCATGATGGCGATCCACTTCTTGTTGCGTCGGAAGCGCCGCTTTTGACCCCGTTCCGCCGTCTCAAGTCCTCGTCCAAGCTTCCGGCAACTGCACGCAGGCAGCTCTGCACTTGCACGATGACACGCGGTCGTTGAGCTCCGCTTCTTCTCAGCAGGCGGGGAGAAGCAGCGCGTGGCAACAGGTGAATCCGTCGCACGGCGCCGATTCTTGCTTGAGATGTGGCGCTGACGAGCACTCACCGTGAGCGGCATCCGCTCGTCAGTGAAGTCTGCACTCAAGGTACTCGAGGGTGTTTGAAAAACGCTGTCGGGCGTGGCTGGCGCGTACAAGTCCAGGACGTCCGAGTCGAAGTAAAACAGCTCGGACGACCTGCGGAACGATTTCTGGTGCTCCGTGTGGTGCAGGAAGCCCGCGCTCATGAGCGAGTTGCCCACACGATATGCTTCTGAGGCCGAATCCACGTAGTCGAGCTCGAGCATTCGCTGCATGAGAACTTGGCCGTTCACTTTGGATGGAGTTTCCGCGCGTTCAAGCGCGGTGGCCAAGCCCAATGCCGTCTGCGCGCTGATCTCTTGCTGGAGCGTCTCGAGTGCCGTGAGAATGTACGTTGCAGACGGTCGTCGTTCTGGTTGCTGGTGCCAAGCTTCTGTTAATAATCGACGGAGTTCAGGATGAAGTGATGGACTGAGCGGTGGTCGTTCGCCACTCAATACACTGTCGAACACTTGAAGATGGCTCCGTGTCGCCTCCGGGTACTTGGAGCCGAGAGGGTGGGCGATGTCCCACAACGTTATGGCAAGTGAGTAGATATCTGCAGCTTCACCATAGACGGCAGTGCCAGCCTTGCCCTCGATCAGCTCTGGAGCCATGTAATCTGCAGTTCCCCGTACAGTCATGGCACTTCGACCGCGAACGCGCATGGAAGGCCGCAGTGATACGGGTGGTGGTACAAATTGGTTCGCGGTAGTCGGGGTCTGGATACCCATGTATGACTCTCCAAAGAGCACCGTTGCTGTCGATGCTGCTGTCGTGGAGCAATCTTCCGTAACAGGTTTCAACTTGTCATTCTTCTGGCCGGTTGGAACACTGCGAGACTCGCCAAAGTCTGTCAACTTGCAGGTACCATAGTCGTCCACTAGGAAGTTCGAAGGCTTCAGATCACGGTGGAGGAATGCAGGCGTGAAGCTGTGCATGTACACAACTGCGCGTGTGGCGTCGATCATGTAGTTGAGGTCGATCAGTAGCTGCTGACGCTGTTGTAGCCGCTGGTCCTGGGGGATTTTACCTTGCTCAATATCTTCCTCTTGACTTTGTCGATGTAGTAGTCGCAGTCTTGCACTAGCGCGAGTGACATCTTCGAGGGAGGCTTGGCATAGCTCCGAAATGAGGCACACAGTTGGTGGGCAGACGCACATGCCGTAAAATCGGACGACATTCGGGTGGTGAAGAGCTCCACACAACGCAGCTTCGTGGGAGAACTCGGCCACCACATCTTCTGTAAGCACGCGCGGCGTGTACACTTTGACAGCCACTGGGATCTTGGAGTGGAGGGTGCCTCGAAACACTACCGCACTCGCGCCTTGACCGATCTTCCGCTGCAAGGCCAAATACGCAAAGTCAATAATCTGCTTCCGATGCATCTCGATGAGCACGTGAAGTCCGCGCGATGACACGCGCTCGTGGAGGTAGTGATACTTCTGTCGAAATAGTGACTGCAGGTGCACTGCGCGTCGTCCCAGTCCTCTCCAATGTGCGGTATCAGCCTTGAGTACTCGCCAAATGACCACGGGACACAGCGACCCCCAAAAGATACAGGCGACGCGCACAGTGAAGCAGACGTCTGAGAAGTGAGGACCCTGGTACGACAGCTCCGTGTAGATCAACCGCAGAACGTAGTAGATCACCACGAACACTGCATACTCCCGCAACGTCTTCTGGCTCGCTCGGTCCGATTGTCGTAAGCAGATCCATCCAAACACGAGCAATGGCGTCGCTCCAGTCACGAGAGAGAGATAATGCTCTGCCAGCAGCCCCACGATCGGGATATTGTACGTCGCCAGTAGCAGCGACAGCAACGCCGCTCGAACCAGCGCCCTCGTCGTCACCGCCTTCTGCTGCAGATACAGCACCGGCAGCGCGATCACAAAGAGCCGTCCGCTGTAGAAGGACTCGGACATGACGCGTCCGGATACTCCTTGGATCCGCCCCAGCACCAGCAGTATAGTAAAGCACGCCGTGTACAGGAATGACACGGCCGTCAACAGCCACAGCAGCGGCTGGAAGGCCGGCAGTAGCACTCTTCTTGCAGCTCTTGAGTCTCCTCTTAGAGCTCCGGATCTGTGGTGCCGCATGTAGACCACGAGCCACGCGCAGAGCGCGAACATGGTGCCGTAGCCCAGCGCCATGGCCCCCAGCAGCAGCCGGACCCGCAGCATGACCGAGCTCATGGACCTCCCGCCGAGGCCTCGTCCGTTCGACTTGTGATTTTAGGTGGGTGGGTAGTTGGGTAGGAAGTTCGTTAGCAGAAGCTATAGGCGGTGGATATCTCTCGCGCCCTCGCGCGCGCTGGCCTGTCGCCGCCGCGTTTGCTCCGGCCTCCGCGCAGGCTGTCTTCCCCCCTCTCGTGCTCTCTGTGTCTCTTCGTTCCAGCAGGACGGAGCGCAGGCACGCACTCGGCCTCGTGGCTCCAACTGAACTCAACTCAACCGCCACCTAACGCTAATACGCGGCATCTGATTGGCTAAGCAAGTCGAAGCTGCTGTAACGGCCATGATATTTAGCGATATATTTGCCGAGTCAACCAACGAACGACTGGCGCGCTTGAGCTTAGAGCAGCGGCTCGACGCCGTTCCAGTCCACCGTGGCGCGGGGCCACTTGGTGCGGATCACGAGGTTGAGCGGTGGGACGAGGTCGTCGTGGCTCGCGACTGCGCTCGGCTGCTCGGCCAGCGCCAACGTGTCGACGGTCAGGCGGATCTCCTCGTCCTGGTTGGCGAGACCGTCGTAGTAGAGCAAGTCGACGGTGGACTGGGACTCCAGGGAGCGATCCTCAAGTGCTCTAGGCTCGGCGGCGAAGAGCACCGAGTAGTGCGACTCGCTGCAGACCACCCAGATATTCACGCGCGGCTGCTTGAGGTGCGAGCCCACGACCAGGTTCTGGTAGGCCTCGAACAGCGACAGGAAGCCGATCTCCGATTGGGACGAGATGCCGCGCAGCACGATGGCGTCGGGGTCCGATGCACTCGCTCCTTCCAACACTTGGTCGCCGTCGAACACGTTGCTGCGCGCGCGGCCGCACAGCAGGAGGTTGACGATCTCCTGCGTGCAGTAGTCGTGCGCTCCGATCAATTGGCCACCTGACTCAAGGGCGAGTTGGTCCATCTCGCTCTTGATCGTCTCGACACCTTTAGTGACTAGTACGGAGACGACGAACTGCACGAGGCCGGAACCTGTGGATTCCATGAACTGCGGCAAATGAGCGGTGAATATCTGCCGAGCTTGGTCTTCGGAGGTGGCGACGTGCAGCTTCAAGCCGGCCATGAACTTGCGCTGGCCGCCTCCATTGTTGTCTTTCACGGCAATGACGCACTCAGCTGGTGTGTGGTTATCGCCTCGAGAAGCCTGTGCAGCTTCCCAGAGGATGTGGGCCAACGCCTGCACCAACGCGCGCTCTTGGTGAGGGACTCCAGGCTGTGTCCGACGACACAAGTCACATTTTCGTTAGTGTTCCGATGTTCTCGCGTTTCAGTAGTAGCTACAGAAATGATATACTCACATTCTTCCAGTCGACTGGAGCGTGCTGTAGAAGGAAACGCAGCACGTAGCCCTGCACTACTGCCAAGATACCACATGGGCCACCCTGGTGCTGAACCAACCCGTACTGGAGATCGCGCACCGTCGAGAACACGAACCCCTGAGTAATACCATTGCAACCGCACGCCAAAGAGATGGTTAGCCACGGAGAACATCGTGCGATGAAGGTTTTCACCGCCAACATTATACTTTACCACGACTTGGGCGTGAGACTCACCTGTTCGTCCCAGTGACTGCTGAACGCTTTCTTGTTTGCTCCAAAGAGTAGCTGCTGCACGGCCGAGACGTCCGAGGCGGTTGGAATTCGCGTGGTGCCGCCAGTAAACGAAGTGCCGATGTTGCTAGTTGCCGGGGCGGTTGGATTTCTGCCTTTCGTCGGCTGATCGAGCAGTAGGCCCATGTCCTCGCAGTCTTCGACCTCAAGCATATCGGATACTATTGGAGCCCTCTTGGCCTCTTGTGCTGCAGCTCGACGGGATACAACGAAAGCTGTCGGTGCTTCTTCCAAAGCCTTCGATACTGAGGAGTCTGCGTTGGATGGCATGTCGTCTGCGTCTGGCTCAGTGTTCTTGTTTCCATTTGCAGGCTTTGAATCGATTTTGGCGTCAGTTGGGTCAGTCTCGTCAGAATCGGCTTTGGTGCTCGAGCGTTTACGACGAGGTGACGCCTTCTTTGCTGCTGCACTGGTTTGCTCCTGCTTGAGCTCCTTGTACTTGAGATAGCAGTGCTTTTTCGTTTTGGCATTCCCCACGAGCGACGCAATTTGCTTCCACCGGGCATTCTTGTCCTCCACGCCACTTGTTTTCTTGATCGCCTTCTTCAACGAACTGATCTCGTCCTTCGTCCATTCCATTGCAGCATCCGCCTCGCCATGTTTGGAGCTGGATCGTCGTCGACTGCTCGACTCTTTATTGTCACTAGCTGTGCTGATCAAGTACTCAAGTAGGCATCCACTCCCATCGGTGTCTTTGTCTTTCTTCTTCAACTTCATGTCGTTTGAAAAGCGCTCGCTCGCAATAGCCGACGCACGAGTACCAGACGTCTTCTCCATGAACGCATCGAGTGCGCGGGGGCAGTTCCAGCTCTTAAGACAATTCATAACCACCAGCTCCGCCTGACGAGTAACATCAACTGCGGCATCCTCCATGTCAGCAGCACTCTTGGGAATCTTGGCTTCAACAGAGATGGTTGACAACTGAGACCAATGCTACTGAGTCTCTAGCAACCACTACTACGCTGGCGGGCCCGCCGCAACTGCTACACCACCCTTCACAAAGCAAGGTTCCAACTATTTTTGCGAGTTATCTGCACCTAGTCTGCACCTGATCAACCGACAAGGAGCTCAATCCCACAAGGAGAGCAACGGCAGCAACTTCGAAACAGCCTTGCAGGTATACAAAACGCACACTTCATTAAAATATCGCCAGCATCCTAAATCTCCGACAACACATTCGTCACGCCCTCATCCGTCTAGTATACGAGCTCGTTGCTTCATGCGGCAAAGGTCAAGGGAATATGTCCAATATACGATTGAATCCAAGCGTAACTGATCAAAACAACCGCGGTTAGGACGCACGATGAGTACGCTCCACTCAACACACACAACGTACCACGGCGTCCGACATGAAGAACGAACTTGCACGACTTGAGTCATCGAAGAAAAAATTGACGGCGCCTTATCGGATGCTCATGACGCTCGACAGCGACGAACTGCTCAGCTCAGCAGTGCTTGAGCCGGCCTTCCGTGCTTTGCGGTTGGGACCGAATACCTTCCAAAATCGTAGAGTTTCATCGGCTGCGCCGGAAACCACCGTTTCTCCATCAGGCGAAGCTGCCAAGTGCAGCACACGAGAGGTGTGGCCTGTGAGTTCCTTTACCTTGGTCATGCTCGGGTACTTCCACAGACACAGCTCGTTTTGCGAGTATCCATGCGACGACAACAGCTCCTTCTCCGTCGTCGACCAAAGCAGCGAGCACACTTGCGATCCTGTGTCGACGGAGTTAAGCATCGCCCCGTTCGTTGTGTTCCAAAACTTGATCGTGCGATCAGCAGTACCGCCGCCCGTGGCAAGCAGGTTGCGCTCCCACGGGCACCACGCAATCGCCTTCACTGCGGCTGTGTGCTGTTCTAACCGGTGCGCAGGGGTCTGCATACTGCGGCTACTGCCAATGCTGCCGGCCTTCCACAGACACAGGGCGTTGTCGTTGCCACCTGACGCTAGCATAGTTCCATCGGGAGACCACTGCAGTCCGCACACTTCCTGTTCATGGCTCGTCAGCGTCGAGAGCTGGTGCTGTCGTGCGCGGACATCGTGGTGGATGATAGTGCTGTCACGCGACCCCGACGAGAGCACGTAGCTGTTCCATGCCAGCGCGCCCACGCGCGACGAGTGTCCGTTCATCGTTCGGACCTGACGCGACGCCGCCACATCCCACAACTGCACCACCGACTCGCTAGTTCCAATAGCCAGATGCGCCGATCCACCGGCCGCATCACTCCACTGCACGGAGCTCACGTACTCGTCTCCATCAAGAGCCATTAGCTCGTCAATCTCACCAGAAACCGCGTTCCAGAGGTACACACACTGGCCCAGAGCCACCGCCAAGATGTTGTTGGCCCCCCACGACAGCAAGTTGAGGTAGTAGTCATTCATCAGCTCCGGGGCGTCCAGCACCTTGATCGGCGCCGAGGGGACGTGGCGGTTGAGCTTCTTCGCCGCCGCCGCGGGCACTGCGCTCACCTTGTTGTGCGAGAATCTGGCCTGCAGCGTGGACTTGAACGAGTCCGGGGGCGCCACGGCCGGCTTGGCCTTGGTGAACTTGAGGATCTTGTGGTTCGAGTCGTCCTCCTTGCCCAGCAGGGCGCTGGCCAGCCTCTTCTTGTAGATCTGCTTCTCCTCGTCCTCCGCTGCGCTGCTACCGGCGCCTGAGTTGCCTCCTGTGCGGCTGGGGCTGGCCTTGTTCCTGTTGGTGGCAGCCTCGATGGCTGCCGCAGTGTCGGGCGAGTTGCACTGCACCAGGTCCAAGTTCATGGCGCTGCGCGTGGGGATGAAGCGGTCCGACGCCTAATAAATGACCAAAACCACACACAATGAGCCCAATATGCCTCCGTTTTAGAGCGGAAAAGCACGAGTGCGCTGCTACTGACGCTCTTGTTGCTGCTGGCGATGCAGCCGGAGCCGGAGGAGGCGTCCTTCTTGCTCTTCTTGGCGCTGGACACGCCCAGCGCGCTGCTCTTGAGGCTGCTCGAGGCCTTGCTGGCATCTGATTCCGCGGCGTTGTGCGAGCGCTTGCGCGAGAGGCTGCGGCTCGGGGGTGGGCTCACGAGCAGGGAGGAGGAGGACACGCGCTCGAGGCGCCGCACTTCCGCGCTGGGGCTCGCCATGGCTTGCTAGAGAGTGCTATTGCCTGCTGTGGACTGGCCCCGAGTTGGGATACCTGAGAATGTGGAAGTGGCGTGGGGTTGGTAAACAGAGGGATTTCGAGTGAAACAGAGGGTATTTTATGGATGGATTAATCGGAAGAAGGTCATTATAGTGGCGTTGACTGCCTTGATTGACGAACCTTTCAAATATTCAAACTCAAAACTTTACATTCAGACCGCGCCTGTTTCTGCTCTTTGGGCATGATGTGGTGCACATCAACGTTACCAAAAAGCTACATAAATTCTAGAACGGTACCAGGTACCCAAGGGTACCGACCCGTCAAGCGGCATTTGGTCATCTTGTGGCAGACGCACACCACTTCGACGCTCCTCCGACCCGCCAGAACGATGGAAAACACCGCCGAGCCCGCGCCGACGGCCGCCGAGTCCTCTGCGCTGCACTCCAACATCAAGACCAAGGGCACCAACAGCTACTACTACGCGCACAAGAGGCGCGAGAACGTGGAGATCCACGAGTGGGACGGCAAGGCGGCGCCGCGGCTGCTCAAGACGCAGTCGCTGGCGGCCGCTGCGCCCGCGGAGGTGACGACGACCATCACCAACTACGCGTGGGCCGACGGCAAGAAGCGCGTGTCCGTGTACCTGACGCTGCCGGGCATCGGCGCGCAGAGCGAGGAGGACACGCACATCGACTGGACGGCCACGAGCCTCACGGTCAAGATCAAGAACTACGAGGGCAAGACGCGCCTGCTGTCGGTGCCCAAGCTCTACGACGAGATCTCGGACGTCAAGACCAAGCGCAAGGAGGACCAGCTCGTGCTGCAGCTCGTCAAGGCCAAGGAGTTCAGCTGGCACTCGCTCAAGAAGGACGCGTAGACGTCATCTGCCGTCTCCGCCCCGTGAGAGAGCACAACATTTAATTAGAACAGACAAGAAATGGCGTCGTACGCTACGGGCGGCACAGAATCTGGAACATGGTACTCGTTTTTATCTATCTCGGCGTTGTTGGGTCTCTATCTTGCCTTATTCGTACCTCACGTCGGTGGTGTAGAGAATTTCGCTGGCGTCGTCCACAAGTTGAACACGGAAGTACGTCCGTGTCATGTGCACCGACATGAAGCCATGTGTCATGGCCGCATGGACCAGGTCCGGATTTGCGCGGGCGTTCGGCTGCAAGCCGTGGATCCGATAGCCACCGGCACCTGAGATGAAGAAGTTGCGGACCGAGCCATCGGTGTCGTTCACCTTGCGGACGTGCTGCATCGAGTGGTCGTGGCCATTGAAGTATGCGTGGACCTTGTACTTCTGCAGCATCGGATCCAGCATGTCGATCAGCTCGGGCGTGTCGGCGTTGCCAGCAAAACTGTACACGCCCCAATGGCCCATCACAATCGTCCACATCCGTTCCACGCCCGCAGGTTTGCCTGCGCTCAACGTTTGCTCGATCCACTCGTACTGTGACTGTCGGGTTTTCGCCGAGGACTGCTGATTCATGCGCTCAGTGCAACGGAAGTCTCGAGGTTCACGACCGCAAACCAAGTCGCAAGCGTCAATGACCACGAGCCTCAAGATCGTCTTCGGGGCCACGGGACGGTCAACCGAGTAGTATCGGCGTGGCATGTACCACAACGAATCCTTCTTCTCAGCGTACTGAAGCATCGCATCGACTGATCCTTCGCAGTCGTGGTTTCCAATTCTGTCGTCGAATAAGCAATCTTAGTCTTAGAGTTTCACGCATTTCAAGGATACCATGAGCAACAAAACATCACTTACGTGACATACCACGGCACCTGCAGCTTGGGATGCGTGTACATCTACATAAGGCAACATCCACATAATGCTTAGCATAATCCTCCTCCAATGTCAATACTCCATGCTGGTTTACCTGCTCGAAGTTCGTCGAGAGCAGCGGGTCGTCCGCGGACTCGATGCTAGCGGCACAATCGAAAAAATAAACCATCAGACCTCACACACTTAGTAGCACTACGCAACAGCACATACTAACCCGTGGTCGTAGATCTGGTCTCCAGTCGACAGCACAAAGGCCGGGGATGGGTCCATCGTGGCCGTGAAGTTCTCGAGCGCCAGGGCCACTTTGCGCTGGTTCTCATCGCCCGTGCCGAAGTCTCCGAACGCAATGAAGTTGGTCTCCTCAGGGAATCCGTCGAGAATAGACGGTTGCACATTGTAATTCCTTGCTCGTGTCGCTGTCTGTTTCGTCGCCGACAATGCAGGAGCCACGCCCGTGTGCCAGAAGAAGAGCACGAAGAGCATCCAGACGCCCAGCGACCCCAGCGCGATGAGCTTCACCCAGCGCTCGTAGTTGGCGGCGCCATGGAGGGCTGCACTCCAGCTGCTGTTGCCGCGACGCACCGCCGAGTGCCGGTCCTTGCCGTCGTCGTGCTCCTCGCGCTTGCGCAGTCCTGCCTCGAGCTGCATCGGTATTCGTCGTGTGCACAATGCGTCGACGTCAGTTACGAGCCTCGTCTATGCTGAGGCTCCGTCCTAATCCTATTTTTGGTACTCTAGCTCTAAATCGCCATTTAGAACGCCAGATCGCGGCGATGAAGGCGCTGGGCGTGATCCCGACGCGCTTGGGCTCCACGCGCTTCCCGGGCAAGCCTCTGGCCGAGTTCTTCGGCAAGACGATGATCGAGCACACGTACGCGGCGGCGACGGGCTCCAAGATGCTGTCAAAAGTGGTGGTGGCCAGCGACAGCGAGCGGGTGCTGAACGTCGTCCGAGGCGTTGGTGGCGGCACGGTGCTGACGGGCGCCTGCAACACGGGGACGGACCGAATCGTGCAGGCGCTGCACCTGATGGACCCCGAGGAGCTGAGCGAGTACGACATCGTGGTCAACATCCAGGGCGACGAACCAGGCGTGAACCCGAGGCACATCGACCTGTGCATCAAGGCCCTACGCGGTGCAGGGACCGACAGTGTCATGAGCACGCTCGCTACGCCCATCTTCAACGAGCAAGAGGCCCGCAGCCGAGATATTGTCAAGTGCGTCGCCGACCGCAACAGGTACTGTACAGTCAGCAATTGGATTGAATTGCTGCTGGTCTAAGCGGTTCGTTGTCAATGGCGTGAGGGCAGCAACGCGCTCTACTTCTCCCGCGCGATGATCCCGCACTCCAAGAGCGGCGAGTTCTCGCCCGAGACGACGTCGTATCTCCGGCATGTGGGCATGTACGCCTTCCGCAAGGACTTCTTGCTCGAGTTCCCGTCGCTGCCTCCGTCCGACCTGGAAGAGTCCGAGGACCTCGAGCAGCTCCGCGTGCTGTCGGCAGGCTACAGGATCCAGCTAGTGCAGGTCGACTCGACGCTTCCGGGCGTCGACACTCGCGCCGATCTTGAGGACCTGAAGGCTCGCTGGCCTAACCTGAGAAGGGCAACGTAGGGCTCTCAATCAGCGCTTGGACAACCTCGGATGGATAGTATCTATTAGATACTGTAGCCATCTTTTGAATCGTACGTAAGTGGATACTTACTAGGTAATTACATGTACAGATTCTGATCCGCTTTTCATTCTCGCTTTGGGACGACTGTAGAGAAGCGCTGGAGGACCATGGGAGACGACTGGGAGCCAGACTTCTCCGCGTCGGCCACGGGCAACGCTGTGCTGGACGCGGCGCGCGGCGTGACGGGGTCGGGAGCGCCGGCCTCGAAGGAGCAGGGCGGCACCGAGTGGACCCGTCTGGAGCTGTGCGTCATCGCCAGTCTGCAGCTGGTGCTGGTGCTCGTGGCCTACCGCCTGGACCGGTCGCAGCACCCCGTGCTGATCTCCGAGTCCGCCGTCGCCATCTTCTTCGGCGTATTGGTGGGTGAAATTACATGCAGGAGGCGAAGGGAAGCGCAAGATTTGGACGTTGACCTTTGGGTTTGTGTGGGTTTTGTTCTGCAGTTTGGTGTCGGCGTGCTGATCTTCTACCCGATGGTACGACTAGAGAGGTGCAGGGTGTTGTGCTGGGGACTATAAACTGATGAACACTTGCTGCTGTCCTGTAGGAATCGCTGAACAATGGCATGGACCCGGAAGTGCTCTTCTACGCGTGAGTTGGTGGTTACATTTTCAGGCTGTTATAAAATGACTAATGTTGTTATTGTTGCTGTGGGTGTCTAGGTTGCTGCCGCCGATTATCCTGGAGGCAGGATTCAACATGAAGAAGAGGGTATGTGAAGCTGCTTGTGGATTTCTTACAAGACTGACGGCTAACCGAGATGTGGTGGCTTCTGCTGCGATAACATCAGGGGTTCTTCTCCAACTTTAACGCGATCATGCTGCTGGCCATCGTCGGAACACTGGTTGCCACTTTTATTACGGGCGGTGTGCTCATTTGGCTGGGAGATATGGGCCTCATCACCCAGCTGACGGCAGCAGAGGCGTATCTGTATGGAGCTCTTATCTCGGCTGTCGACCCGGTGGCTACGCTCTCGGTTTTCAAGAAAAATGGCGTGCCTCCTCTGCTGTTTAACCTTGTATTTGGTGAAAGCATGCTAAATGACGGCGTCGGTGAGTTATTCGACCAGATTATCCTTTTACGAAGGATTTTGAGCTTGCTAACATATTATTGTATGTTTACCTGTAGCTATCGTGTCGTTCACGCTGTTTCAAGGGCTCATTCGGAACGGCATTGCTGATGTCACATTGAACAATGCGGGCCTCATTATTATCAAGGTTTTCGGCATCGGATTTGGTTCCGTTGGGCTCGCAGCGGTGGTATGCTTCACGTCAGCATTTCTACTTAAGCAAGCTGACCCAGTGCTCCAGCAGTACCCGTCCTACGAGATTTCGATTGTGCTACTTTCGGCGTACTTGAGTTACGTAATTGCGGATCTCGTAGGGATGAGCGGCATTGTTGCGCTGTTCTTTTCGGGTGTGCTGATGAGCCACTACCACCTGTACAACATCGCTGACGAGAGCGCGACAGCCCTGCGGCATCTGCTGACGACGTCTTCGTTTATGGCGGAGAACTTCGTGTTCATCTACATGGGCATGAGCGTGGTTGCGTACTCGGGCTACTTCACGTGGGATTGGGGTTTCATTCTCGCCAACTTGGTCGCTTGCCTGTTGGGTCGCATGCTCAACACGTTCCCGATGTGCATGCTTGCGAACCTCTGCCGATCGGAAGACAACAAGATTCCGTGGAGCTATATGGTGGTTATCTGGTTCGCTGGGCTTCGTGGTGCGATCGCTTTTGCGTTGGCTCTCAACGTGTATACACCGAACCGTGTTCACGCGAGTGTGATTCAGAGTACAACTCTGTTCACCGTCATGTTCACCACTTTGGTAAGTTATGCGCGCGGAAAGGAGCGAGAGCAATGCTCTAACGCAAGTTGGTATGTGTTGTTGGTTGGCAGGTCTTTGGAATGGGCACAAGCCCCGTGTTGCGCTACTTTGGCTTGACGGCTACGCAGGAGCAGGAACGCGAATTCGATGAGTAGGTTGCAGCAATCGTTATTTGCACCATTTGGAGTAGTGGTCTAACCCACTAATGCTGGTGATTTTATGAGCAGTGAGGGCGCGCACGAGCGTTTGCTATCAGACGACGACGAGCTTGACGCGGATACTTCGTTCCGTCCGATCGACCGTTCACTATCTCGCCGCAACATCAGCGGCATCCATGGCGTCTGGGAGCGTATCGACGAGAAGTACCTGAAGCCGCTCTTCGGTGGCCGTCCGCGAGATCAGCAGCACCAGTCGGAGCAGACTTCCGCCGAGCTCAAGCGTAGAGCAATGGGCCCCTCCGCTGCAGCTTCAAGTCCGAGAAATCGCAGCCGACAGCAGAAAGACAAACAAAGCCCCTCACTATCACCACCCAAGTCGCCATCGTCGCCCATGCCGCGCATGTCATTAGCTGAGGTCGCGGAGAACCACGACAACGCCGAGATCATCGTGTAGGTAGGGTATGTAGCCATGTCATTCTGGAACTACAAAATCCATTTTTTTAATTTGGAACAACATGTTCTAAATAGGACCCCATACCTTAATCCTCTAATAGCATTCGGCAATAATGGAGACCGGAGGCGGAGGGTCCGAGGAGATGCGGGCGCTGTACGACGCGCAGCGCCGCGCCCACGAGACTGTATTGACCCTGCAGGCGCAGATCGAGGAGGAGGAGGCCGTGTACCTGGAGGAGACGCCGCACGGCAACATCATCCGCGGCTGGGACGGCTTCATCGACTCGAAGCAGCCGCGCAAGGACGCCAACCCCAAGAAGATCAAGCCCTACAGCGAGTCGGAGCACCTCTTCTCCGGCTGCTGCTTCTACTCGAGCATGGCGAGCGGGCCGAGCTTGGACATCTACGGCACGACCAAGGACGAGAGCGCCTCCTCGTCCACTCGGGGGCGCAAGCTCACGGTCACCTTGTCCGTGGGGAAGGGGGCGGGCGCCTCGACCAGCATCAGCGGCGTGGTGGAGGGGGCGGCAGCACACAGCTCCCATGCCGCCTACAGAGGAGGCAAAGGCTCCAAGCTCAACTCGGTGCAGAAGACGGGGAAGGCCCCCACTCACCCTGCCACAGGCAAGGGCGCAGCAGCACAGAGCTACCAACACAGCAAGGCCTCCAAGCTCAAGAAGAGGAAGCGGGAGGCCGAAGCTGCTGCTGCTGCTAGTGCTAAGGCACATGAGACTGCGTCAGGAGGTCCGCAGACTGCTGCTACAGTGGCGGCAGCGACGACAAGCTCAGCAGCGGCACAGCCGCCTGCGAGCGACTTTCTCGATGTGCTCTAACCTATTGACAATGAACAGTCTTTCTACTGAGTGAAGTGTGCGTGAATCGTTCTTTGAGAGGGTCTTATACTAATAAACAGCGGAATCGGGAAACAGGCAGGACTAACGACTGACATCACGCCGCACCTGGCTCGCTCTCAGGCATTCATTCATTCAGCTGAGCGCCTGCCGATGGGTCCGGTGAGGTGGCTTGCGCTCACTTGGAAGTGTCAAAGGACGCGAGCAATACCTCCAAGTCCCTCGTCGTCTGGCGGAAGAAGCCGTCGTAGTTGAACTGCAATTAAAGAGACAACACTCCATTAGTCCGCCGTTCAACAACGAGCATCCATGAAGCATCGCAACCTTACCTCAAAAATGTAATCCAGCTGCTGCGGTGGCACGGTGATGTCTGGGAACTTGGCGTAGCCCTGCATAAGCCGACACATGAAGCATAAGTGAACCGCTATTATATCAACGCAAGCGCACAATTTGGTCAGACGTACCCTTAGACGATCATCAACCGTAGCCACAGCCTCCACAGTGCCCTGGAGGCTCTGGAAGAGGTGCGAGATGCTGTTCCAATGCAGATCCAACTGCGACCTCAACTGAGTCATGTATTCACCGTGCGAGAGAATCGCTTCAGATGGCGCTTGTGCGGGGCCAAAGCTGGACGTGAGCGCGTTGATCGAGTTGTACGCGTAGGCACCCATGCCGATAACGTCGTTCGACTCTCGCTGCTGGGACAGCGGCATCGCAAGAATGCCCGCCTTCATCTTGGAGCACTCCACCATTACCTGCTTAAACGTGATCAACAACGCGTCCATCTCGCTCTCGAAGTCCGAAAGGTTCGCTTTCAAACGACGGTACACCAACGTCATACCAGGAATACTCTTCTCCTCGTCGACAATCCGGCGTTGAAGCACCACGACACAGCTCAGAATGGACCGAATGTGCTTCTTGAGAAGCTGGGACAAGCGCGTACGGTGCAACCGCACACGGAGCAGCAAGTCACTTGAGACAGGAACGCCAGCTCCATCGTAGATGGAGCACAGCACGATGAACGCATCGAAGTCCCCTTCATCAATCGACGACGTGTGGTAAGACGTGCGCACTCCCCATGACAGCTGACCGATACGCTGGATCGACTGACGCACGAGCAGTAACGTATCCAACACACCTCCCTGTGCAGCAGCAATATCAGCGGCTTCCCTTGCGGACGATGTCGATGAAGGCCCCTTCTCGACGTCCTCATCTTCATCTGTTTCTGAGTTGACGGGGCTGTTCTCGCCTCCCTTTGACGTCGGCGGAGTCTTCGTTCCCACGCCCCAAGACACGAGCGACGAGAAGAACGAGCCGCTGTCCGAGCTCGACTGCTTCTTCGGAGCAGGGACCATCGCTCGGTTTTTCGCTACCACGAGCTGGTTCTCCGCGTTAGCATTGTTCTCTGAATCGCCATCCTCGAGCAATACGATACGGTCTTCGGTTTTGTCGGAGGACGAGACCTTTTGCGTCCGACTTTCCCTGCGGCCTTGACCAGGTCCTGCCAGCACAAGTGCATTGCTCATCTCTGATGGCGAGTCGTCCTCGAGCAACTCGACCTTCGCATGACCCTCCGGTTCCTCCTCTCCGTTCTCTAACTGGTTGTGCTTGTGCTGTTGTCCGTCTTCGATAAACCCACCACCAAGCGCAGCCGTCACATATCTACAAATGGAGCTGTTTTCTTCCACCCACAACCCCGTGGCCTGCTTGAACTGTTTGTACATCTTCTGCACGTGTAACGGATCAGCGCTCGCATACATGCGCTGAATGGGCTCCATACACGCGCCAAAATCACGAGCAAGGTAGCCTTCAAGCGGCAGCACCTTGCTAAAACTCCACCGCCAAGCCTTCTCCTGGTTGGGCTTCAAGCGGTCCAGCTCACGAACGCCAATGCGCGTGAGCTGGCTCACCTCCTTACTGATTTCAGTCTGCACCGCCTCCAGCGACTGCATCAACCGGCGGACTTCCTCTCCGCCAGGTCCATACACAAGCAAGTCACCACCAGGGCCAGCGAGCTGTCGCGCTTTACGGCACGACACCAAAAGATCCGCCAGCAGCTTCAGCAAGCCGTGTAGTTTCGTGAAAGCGTCGAACGTTTCCTCCCGAACCTCCTTCCGGAGCGTCACAACGCCCGAGTTGCTCTGCTGCAGGAAATCCGAGGGTGTAATCGCCACTTCATTCGGGTTCGAGTTGCGTCGAAGCTGGCGCGTGAGCACCGTCGGCACCTGTGGCTTGGCCTCGGTATCGCAGAACACTGCAGTGCGGGTCATCTCTTCCTCCTCCTGGTCCGTCAGCAGCAGCGACGGCAATGAGTCCTGAGGCGAAATTGCCGCCTGGTTCTGCGGGAACAGCTCTCTGCAAGAGCAAACATCAACATCAACAGCAAAACAACGTCAGACCCACGGTCCTGTACCAGCTCAGTACACAAACCAACGTGAAACGTACTTGAACGACGGCGTGGTGAGCAGCACCTCGAGCATCTGGCCCGACTTGCTGCCCATGGCGTCCTTCATGCCCGCGTGCTGCTGGGACTGGAGGTTACTGATGGTGCAGTCCGCAGGCGTGTTGGGCGTGTTGCGCAGCACGTAGAAGAGGAACTGCACGCCGTGCATGAGTCCGTCCGTGCCGCGCGCCTCGAGCGTGTGCAGCTGCTCTCTGGCCGACGAGTGGGCGCGCTCCGTCTCGATCGTGGGCAGCACGCGCGTCTCGATCACGTTGCGCACGTCCTTGAGCGTGCCGAGCAGCGAGCGCTCGCCCGTGCCCGAGTGGAAGAGCCCCTGCTGGCCGTGTTGCAGCCGCAGCACGTAGCTGTGGCGGCGGCGCACCTCGATGAGGATGGACTCGGTGGTGCACGTGGCCGGCGCGAGCGTGCGCATGGCCCAGTCCTTGAACTCCTCGAGCAGCAGCGTGCGCGGGTCGTTGAGGTAGCCCGAGAAGGTGAAGGTGCGGTCGTAGCGCTCGCGCTGGTAGGCGCAGATGCTCGAGATGATGGCCTCGGCGGGGTTGCGCAGCAGGCCCACGACGTCCTGCATCTTGCGCAGGTACGAGTTCTCGTCGAAGTCCGAGATGGTGGGGTTGTGCAGCGGGTAGAAGTTGTCGTCCATCTTGAGCGCCGTGGGGAGGTCCTCCTCGCTCACCTCCATGGCCTCGCAGTAGGCCTGGTGCACGAAGCGCATCTGGTCCATCTCGAGCTGCGAGTAGCTCTTGCTGAACGGGTTCAGCCGCAGCCCCCAGTTCGACATGGCGGCGGCGTCTGCAGTCGGCTAATAGGTAGAGAGAGAGGGGCTCACGCACGCAGAGATCGATTAGGGCAGCGCTGGGCTGGTACTGAGATGCGGGCGTCGGCCGTTCACTTACTTCTTCTCGCCTTCTCGACTGCTTCTGGTTTTCCTGCGGAAATCTCAGTTGGATGGCGCGGATGTTAGTATGCGGATGCATTGAGGATAGGAGGTTATTGTGGTTGGTGGGGTTATACAAAGCAGGCTGTTTTGGTTGTGAGCGAGTTGTCGCTGCGCGGTGCGGATGGCGGCGTTGACGGCCCCGCTGACCATGGTGTGGGCGCGTGGAAGAGGCGGGGTGTCTATTGTGGCAAGGGGAGGCGCAGAACGTGCTCGGCGGATAGTGGTCGTAAAGCTGCTGAAACTTGGGGCTAACATGTCCAGACACCGGCGTTTGCAGCATCGATCACTTCATTTTATCTTTATACAGCTTAGAGCTTACCGGCGTCGACGCTAGCAAGCAAGCACGAGCAAGTTCACCGGCATTTTTGCCTGGCTCATCGCTGCAGCCGCGCATTACACAGAGTCGAGGCGGCCATGACCTCATCGCGTTACGAACTCCGTTTCAAAAATCGGCCTGGTATCAGCTTACAGATGTCGATGCTGATTCAAACCGGAACGGCGGCCACAAGCTTGGGCGGGGTCGGCGGCGGGCCCGCCGCCCGTGGTTCAACGTCGCACAATACGCTCAAGCTCGACGCCGCAACGCCCGCGCGACATGCTGCCGCCGCTGCAATGCGAACGATTTGAGCGAGACGAGCCGGCGATGGCGAGGCGATGGCAAGGCACACCGAGGCGGTCTGATCGGTAGCGTATATTGCGCCACGCGTTCAAGCTCGCCATGGCCGCGCGTGGAGAAGCAAGCGGCAGCTGGGACGCCGCCACGTTGAAGCTCTTCCTGCCGCGAGAAGCTCGCGACGATGCAGCGGCAGAGGAGCTTTGACATTTTTCGCGCCAACCCCACGGCCACTTCAAAAAGTGTAGCCATCTTCTCAGGTGCATGTTGAAGTGGGTATGTCTATCATTAGTACGGAACGGTTTTTTTTTCGCTGTTGGACCCAATGCAAAACTGCCTGGTCAACGCTGAGGGCCCCCAGTCAATGGGCAACGCCGTGGGGGTGGTGCTGCCGCCAGAGCGCATCGAGACCCTCCGACGCGCGACACACGCCGCCTTCGAGCACGGACGCGTTGCCGCCGTCGTGGCGCACGTCGGCCTCGTTCGGGTGATTCGCGTCGCCGAACGATGGTACGCTGTGGTCGACCAGCGCGTGATTTCTCGCGTCCACCGAGTCGTCGAGCAGCAAGTCATACACCGGATCAACCTTCTAGCGGATCACATCGAGGTGCGTGCTCTTCATTCTGTTTGACTCCAGTCGTTGGAACGATCTAACCGGCTCGTCGAGCACAACCAATCCCAGCGAGTGTCCAAGCTGTGGTTCGTTAAGAGTATCTCCACCACATCCATCGCTGAGGCCTTCGACATCGACACGAAAGAGTGCGTGCCATCACGTTAAGCGGTAAATGGTGCAAGTATTCACTCGGATATGAGGGCACTTTTGATGTTGCTCGCAGCGTTCGAAATGTACAAGTGAGCAAGCGCGACTACGAAGTGTACAACTGCGGCCCGGAGCTTCTGGACGTGCCATCCTGGAACAAGGTCGCCCACGTGCTCGAACTACAGAACCCGGAGGTGACGGACTTCCTGCTCAACAAGTGCCGCTGGACTGTGTGGCAGCCGCCTACTTCCTGGCGCGTGAAGGTGGACCAGATATTCAACGTGACGGTGCACATTGCGGTGCGCCAGCAAGGCTTCCTCACGGGCGAGATTCGCGTCGTGCGTCTGCGTCTCGGGCGCAAGTGGGTCGGCGCGCACCTTCTAAGCGAGGACATGGCTCACCCGATGAAGAGCCAGTGGCTGCACCGGGTGGACTATGAAGTCGGCGACCAGGTCCACACCGCCGAGAGTGAGTTCTTCCAGACTGTGAAGGCCGCGTGGGAACACTACCTCGCAGAATTGGCCAAGCTCCCCACGGAGGAGAAGGAAGACGATAACACTGGAGAGCCCTTCCCGTACGACGAGCAGGAGAAGCGCACATCGCTCCGGATCAAATATCTGCTGGATACATCACTCGAAAACATTCTCAACGACCGCCGCACCATGTTCCGAATGCCTCATCAGTACGAGTTGTGGCGCATGGAGCAGGAAGATGCTCCTGAACATCGTCAGGACTGCCTCGAGGACCGCATGGTCGGGCCCCTTTTGCATGGTCCGATCGACGAACTGATCGAGTTGTACGAAGAGAAAGGCATGGCTGCCGAGGACGTCGATGTGCAGTGGTCATAGCGAATAAATGTCGAGTTCGATGTATTTATTCACTGTCGTTTACCTACTGCTGCGCGTCCTTTAGGGAACTTGTCCAGCAGCAGAACGATCTGCTTCAAGTCGTACTTCTCCGCTGCTGCTAGGAACTGAACCTGCCCAACCTCGTGCGGAGTGAGATCGCGTGGTGGGGGGTCGTTCTTGAGCGCCATGCCCTCTTTGATCAAAGTCGCGAGCTCCGCCACACCGTAGTTGATGTTGAAGTTGTGCACCAGACCGTCCTGGACCTGCTTGGCGAGCCCCCACCGACGCTTCTCTCGTTGTTCCTCTCTAGCATGGGCGTTCAAGGTGGCGATTTGCTCCTCCGATTTGACTCGCCATGGCGCCCCTCGCTCTCGTCGGTGCACTTCACCAGCGGACGGGTTGAATGGGATCTTGACTTTGGCTGCTTCAGTCAGCAGCGCCATCGAATCCCGATGTCCCGAGCTCGACGTCAGGTCTCCAGACTGCTCAACCTCCATCGTGAAATACTTCTCAAGCACCTAAAGCCAATCCCAAAGTGCCCAACACCAGGGCGGATGCCATTTTTATCGTTGACTTCAACAACAGTTCTGTAGCTGATACCTTGCACTCTTGACGGAAGACTACTTGGAACCCGGGCAGCATCTATAGTTCAAAGTCTACGCTAACTAGCAAATTCAATTTGCCAAATTGCAGACGGGTAGAGGTAGAGCTGCAATTTGTGCGACCGCTATATCCAATTACTACATACTAATCCAGAGCCTGCTACGACTCCAGCCCGTCTCAGTACGTGACAGTGCGGTGCAGGCGGCTCTCTTTACAGGTGACACAGATGCACCGGCCATCGACTATCGGACAGCTCAGAGCCTTCGTGTGATACACTTCTCCCTTGTGGTAGTGGCAAAACTCGTGATCGCATAAGCAGCAGTAGTGCAAGATGCGCCGGTCCAGAGTCGCGGTGAACGGCACCTTCTTCTTGTATCGCGGGTCATGGCACACGTGGCACTGGTTGCGCAGTGAACGCTCCGATGCAAGATGACGGGGACGCAGCTTGCCCTTGAGCTCCGGAACAGGCACCATATATGTAGACCGACTCGAGCTCGTCACCAACCCGAACTGGTTCGTGGCCTGCACAACGAACTTGTACGTCTCCCCGTGATGAAGCTTCTCCACGATCACTGTCGTCGGCAGCGGCAGCGCTAGCAGCTTGATCCACTTCACTTCTTCAGTCTTCGTACGAGTCCAGCGTACAGTGTAGCACACGATGGGAACTCCGTTATCCATCGGCTTCTCCCATGATACCCGAGCAGCAGCACTTTCCACGGTTGTCTTGCTCGACTCAACTTCCACCGTCACACGTGTAGGCATGTTGGGCGGCAATCGGCGTAGCAATCGAAGCAGCGAATCCGCATCGCCATAGATAATTCCTCGGATTGGCAGCATTACCACCAGCAGGATGACGATAGCGTCGTCCAGCCACCAGAAGTATACCTTCAGCAGACCCCACAAACTCAGTCTGTGGTCGAAATCATCCTCGTCGTCCGACTCGACCTCTTCGACAAACTTCTCTGCCTCCGCCTCTTGGCTTCGCTTGTGCCTACTCTGGGAAGACGGCGAGCGTGAGGACCGCGATTTCCCCGAGCTTGGTAGCAGAGGCGGTGAGGAGCCTGCACCTGACGAAGCTGAGGAGGTCGTAGCACTCGCGAAGGCGTCATCGCAGCGTACAAACGTGTGTGGACTGCGTCCGTACGAGTTCCAGGTCGTAAGGCGGTACACGACGTGCTGGTCAGGCTCCACCACGTCCATAAATTCCGTGTCTGCACCAGTAAACACCGGAACCCACGTCGACTCGCCAGGACTTCGACGCTGCAATTGATAGCGCTGTGGGGCGTTCTCAGCTGGTATCCAAGCAATCTGAACCAGTGACTTATCCTGTGAAGTGATTCCTTCAACTGTGCAGACGCTCGACACAACCGCTTCAGGTTTGCGTCCCATACCGAGGTACTTCATCTGCAAGAACATCGCCAACTGATGCCGGTGCAGTTCACTATGCACTCCGATCTCCTGCAGCCTCGCCCCGTCGTTCGCCATCAGCAGCGGAAACGTATACCCCGAGATAGAGTTGGTTCGGAAAACTTCGCTGTACTGCGGGAGCTGTACGGCATAAGCCACCCAGTCGGCCACCTCCGCCACTGTCATTTCGGCGCCCACGCTCTCCCAGCGCTCGTCCAGCTCTTTCCACGAAATCACGGCGTCGTGGTCACTGTCCAGTTTCTTGAGTGCAGCGTCCACGTCCTGGTCGCTCTGAGCTCGAATCTTCAGCTCCGACACATCCAAGCCGCCGCTGTCGTCCGTGTCCAAAAGGTGGTGCAGCTTGTCCTTGATCTGCTGGATCTCGCGGCGCCCCACGTGTCCATCGTGGTCGAAGTCCGCCAGCAAACTCTCTGCAGTTCCCGTCGCAAGCACAAAAGTAAGCACTTCAGAGCACACAGAGCAAGCGAGGGGAAGGCCGCTTTAGTAGGGAGTTGCCACCCAAGCCACGCTGCAAGAAGAGGAAGGTAAAAGCAATAAAAGCATTTCTACGTGGCGAAGGCAACGTTTGAACACACGCAAAGGTGCTCTTACGCCGTGCATTTAACGTACCGACTTCGGGTTCTTGGTGCGTTTTGTTGCGCTTGTTGGGCTTCTTACGCGTCTCCACGACGTCATCGACGGCGCTGCCGGCCATCGTCACCGCCATCTCCATGATCTTGTTATTGTTGTCTTAACCATCATACAAGTGTGTGTTAACAAATTAAATAAAGATGTTAAAGCATAATAACACGCAGAAGAGTGCCTACCTTTCGTGCGTGGCGCGACGACATCCTTGGCAGCCGCTGGCGCCACCAACAGCAGCAGAACCAGCACCGCAGCAGTCGCCACAGTGACGAGAGACGTCCGTCGGCGCATTGTGCAGCTGCGGCAGCTGGCGGCAGAGCGCCTGTGGCTCGAGGAAGCGCGTGGGTCTCGCAGGGGCGGCCGCATAAGGCCTTCTATCCACGCGTCGAAACGTTAAATGATGCCAGCGGTCGGAAAAAATGTTGTACATTTTGACTTCGACTTTGTATGCGGCGATTCATATCATTTTTCAGCTTGGCGTGGTCGGATCGCGACATCGAATTTGTCACAGAGCACGAGATTCGTTCAGGCGGCTCTAATGCAGCCAGACCAACGTTGGCTGGGTTTGTAGTATGGATGGCCACAGAGACGGCTGCATGCGTAAGATTGCCTTGCCGGTATTTGCCCTGCAACCGCGATCCTGAAGCATCGAGTTGGTATCATGGCCACTCGAGTCACGCGGCCGTTTGCTGGTCGCTGGGTTCTTTTTCTTCCGAGTTGGTGCCGCTCAAACGGACAGCAATGCCGAGTGAGGTGCTAGCTCGGTCAGTGAAGATCGTTGGGCAGCCCAACTTGGGCTGTGGTGGCGGCAACTGACACACTGTTTGTGTGCGCTTGGCACTGCAGCAGATCCAGCAAGCGACATGATATATGGAGAGTTGCACCACCTGCATGAGAGTCTCATGATCGAACAAGGACATTTGTAACAGCAGCAATTCCAGAGCCGTAGGATATGGCTGTTGAGGGCCCGCAACTCGAAGACGATCAATGTTATTAGTGTATGTTCTCAATTAGTGCTTGCCTGCTACCGCTTCAAGCACCTTACGAGGGAACTTGTCCATGCTGAGCAGCAGAACGACTGATTCAAGTCGAACTTCTTTCGCCTCAGCGAAAAACTGGATCGTGCGGGTTGAGATCGGGTGGCGTGCCCACCACCGAAGCCTTTATCGCTTTCCCCCTCGAACTTGGTCGCTCAGTGCATCCGTTTCTGCTCCTTTGCTTTGACTCGCCATTGCTATCCTCGCTCTCGCTGATGAACTTCACCAGGCGTCGGGTCAAACGGAATCTTGACTCTGGTTGCTTCATTCAGCGATGTCGTCGAATACCGATGCCCCAAACTCGACACCAGGCCTTCAGACTGCAGCATATCCATTTTCTACGTTGTCCATTTTCAACGTTGATACCCTATTCGGAAGTGCTCCAACACCAAGGTTGGGGGAGGTCATGCCACTTACTTCAACAGCGAAAATAACGTTTATCTAACGTTATTTCCGCACGATAATGACGACCATCACTTCACTGGAGTATGGGCCGCAACCGCAAGGGGCGGCAATGCGGCGGCTACGGCTCGAAGAAGGAGCGGTGCGCAACGCTAACACAGCTACAGCCCAATGAAGTACATACCTGACCTCTCTATCGTACGTTAGGTTCGTGCTGCTCCGCCGCTGGCAGCAGGAGGTGACCAAGGTCACGCGCAAGAACGCGCAGAGCAGGCAGGCGCACCAGAAGCTCGTGGAGCAGCAGCGACGCGCTGATTCTAACGATGCCGTGCGTCGCAGAGTCCGCGTGGACGTGCTGACGGCCTGGACCAATGCGCGCCTGAAGGACGACCACATTGAGCGCATTAAGCGCGAGGGAGCGCTCTCCATCGCCTCGGAGCTGCAGAAGACGTCCGCAGTGAACGAGTTCTCGTCGCTGCAGGAGCGGTACGGGGCTAGATCTACTGGTGGTACTGATCCCTTCCCCGTAACTAACCGTTGGTGGCTCTGGTTGCGCTTTTCACAGGTGTATCTACGAGATCGCGCGTTCGTTTGACCTCTACAGCTCCTCGTGTGAGTTCACCCAAGCGTTCTTCGCCTCTTTCGAGCCGTGGATGGTGTCGAGACTTGCAGAGCTCACCACGTCCTTCAAGACGATGAGTGACGGCAACGTGAAGCTGCTGTTTCTGCAGCCGACAGAACATCTTACCATCAGCTTCGTGCGGGACGAGAAGTCGCTGGCTCCGCTCTTCGACGAAGCGGAGGTGGATCACCGCATGGCGTGGCAATTCGCCCCCGGCCACTTGATGGAGCATGAGGCTGAGTCGTGGGAGGATCTGGACGTTGAAGATGTCGATATCGTGCAGACACAAGAAGAAGTGCGGCTGCTGTCGCTCAGTCTCGTGTCGTGCCTGGGTCTGTCCAGCCGCTTCCTCACGCAGTTGACGACGGCGCATCCGTACCTCGAGCACCTCAAGATCGTCGACTGCTTCGACGCCGCGGCAGGCGAGCAGGGCGCTGCGCTGTTGCAGCAGCTGGCCAAGTCGCGGTCGCTCAAGACGCTGCACTTCTCGTGGTGCTGCTGGCTGACCACCGAGATCCTCGTCACCTTCGCGTACCAACTGCTCGAGCCGCCCGTGTCGCCGCTGCAGGAGCTACACGTATCCGACTGCTTCGACGTGCTGGGCGAATATGTAGCATCCGTCTTCAATGAGTTGCTGCCCAGCGTAAATGTATCCATTTGACGTCGGCGCGTCAACCGAGCCCATGTAACTCCATATAAAAATAACGATATTCTACAACACAGGATTTACCAATATCAGACTGACCGTCACTCTTCGGCGAAGCAAAAGGACGGAAGCCATGAGCATCGCGGGGCCGCTCTACCGCCGCACGCCGCGGCTGTTCAACCGCAACAAGCCCGGGGAGTGGGGTCTGGTCTGGTGCGAGCTGGCGCTGGAGCGCGGGGAGCTGCTGGTGGCGCTGGACCCGGACGGCCGCAGCTGCATCGCCACGATCCCCGTCAAGGACTGCGAGCTCGCCCACGTGCGCAGCGACGGCCGCGACTGCATCGAGCTGACGATCAATCGCGGCAAAAAGGAAACTTTCTCGTCCCACGAGTCCAGCCACGATGTGGATTGGTGGTAGGCGGCAATACTTACTCTACTAGAGCTCTTGATATTATCTTTTCTGTGAACTTCAACGCTGATAAAATACTTTTTTATTTTATTATTTATTTGTGTGTGTGACAGGATGACGACGTTGATTGCAGTGAAGAGGGACCTGGAGAGAGGAGTGAAGCCTCAAATTTCTTTGCTGACGCCGCCCGTGTCGGAGCCAACGACCAGGCCCAAGCACATGCGGCGTCCGTCGTCGACGCTGAGTCTGAGCTTGAACTTGGCTGCCAATGCGGCTGCTGCCGGCAATACGCCGAACGGAGCGACACTGGGTCGACCCACACTCAGACGCCGCAAGCCGGCGTTAGCGACGTGCGAGACGCTCTTTGAGCGCTTCACGATCTACGAGACGCCGTCGACGTACTACGTCGTGTGCTCGGATCGCCACTACTCGCGGTTCCGGATGATTGAGCTGGATCGGATGGTGGAACGACCCAAGAAGCTGGACGAGGTTCTGAAGGAAGATAAGCGGGTCTATGACTGGGAGCAGATGGAGGCGAGATTGCAGGCGCTGGCGGAACTTGCTCGAGTGCACGGTACTGGGGATCTGGTGAGGGCGTTCACGGCTGTGGCAATTGTCGGCTGCATCCGATTCCTGCGAGGGTACTACTTCATTTTCGTCACTCAGCGACGCAAGATTGGAAATATTGGGGGCAACTCGATTTACGGTATTTCGGCGACACAACAACTTAACTTGAGTCGCCCCGAAGAAGATCAGAGCGCATGGACTCGACTGAACCGGTGGTTCAATCCCAGCCCGGAAGAGGAAGCTGAAGCGCGCTACCTTGGACTATTCCATTTTCTGGATCTCACGAAGGACTTCTATTTCAGCTACTCGTATGATATCACCCATACCCTGCAGCACAACATGACTACTGAGCACTCAGAGCCAGCGGAGATGTTCACGTGGAACTCGTATTTGACCCGCGAGTTGCGCTCGTGCTTGAGTGGGGGAGCTGCTGCTGATTTGGTCGTCCCTCTCGTGTTGGGGTGTTACGAGCAGCGGAAGTGCTCGGTGTTCGGCCGTCTCGTTAGTATTGTTCTGTTGGCACGTCGCTCCCGCCATTTTGCCGGAACACGTTACCTGAAGCGTGGTGTGGCTGACACCGGTAAAGCCGCAAACGATGTCGAAACTGAGCAGATCATCGAAGACGAGAGTATGGGTCCCGGCAAATTCAGTTCTTTTGTGCAGCACCGCGGGTCGATTCCAGTTTTCTGGTCGCAGGAGACGTCAGCAACCTTGCCGAAGCCGCCGATCGTACTCAACCGCGTCGACCCAACGTACACTGCGACTCAGAAACACTTTGCCGATTTGTTTTCGCGATACGGCTCGCCAATTGTGGCACTTAACCTCGTCAAGCAGTCGGAAAAGAAAGAACGCGAGGTCATTGTCGGCAACGAGTACATGAATGCGGTGGAGTACCTAAACAGCTTCATGCCACCAGAGCATCGCGTGCGCTATGTGGCGTTGGATTACTCTCGGTTGTCTGGACCAAAGCAAAAAGGACTTAACGTTCTGCATTCGTTGGACAAGGTCGCAGTATGGGCTCTCACCCAGACAGGATTTTTCTGCAGCGCACCCAAGCGACAGATCAATCAAAATGGCAACCGACGTACAGCTCAAGCTTTTGTCCCCAATGCACCATCTGAACCTTGGGACGCGTTTACGGTGTCTAGCAATCTTCAACGAGTTGGCGAGGACAGTGAAGAGGTGTCTCCGGTAGACCCACCTCCATCTCCGACAATTACAAGGAATTCCGGGGACTGGCTTGAGCAGCGAGGAATCCTGAGAACAAACTGCATCGATTGCTTGGATCGCACAAACGTGAGCCAGTTCAGTGTTGGAATGCGCGCACTGGGGCAGCAGCTTTACGTGATGGGAATCAAGAACACACCACTCCTGGAGAGCCGCTCTCAACTGGTTCTCGTTCTGATGAAGCTGTATTCCTTGATGGGTGATGCGATCTCAATGCAGTACGGTGGGTCAGAAGCCCACAAAAACGTCAAGAACAGCGCTGCACGAGAAAATGTCAAGCATCGCGAGCTGCTTACATCCATACGACGGTACTACAGCAACTCATTTACAGATACGGCAAAGCAGGACGCCATCAATATCTTCCTGGGTCACTTTGTGCCTAAGGAAGATTCGCCGCCGCTGTGGGAGCTTGATTCGGACTACTACCTGCACAACTTTGAGGTACGCAACGGGATGGCTGCATGCGAAAATGTGCGCCGGAACCTCGCCTTTCACGCTGAAAACAAGCGAAAAGCGTTCGGAGAGTTTTATGGTATTCCTCCTATGCAGCTTTCTTGCTGCTCGTCGTCGGAAATTCTGGATGAAGACAGTGATGGATCCGGCGACAGCGATGACGAGTCCATCCACGCTAACGTTTTGGTGTTAGCAGCGCGTGACCAAGCGAAACGTGATGCGTATATTCGAGAGTGTAGAAGGGTACTTGATGACTGGTGGAAGGAGCCGTTGGATGCGTTCGAGCGGCCAAAGTATTGTCTGCCACCTCCAGACGAAAAAGCACCATGCGCGTGCGATCAGGTTGTTCGTAAAGGAATGAGGGAAGAACTATTGGGTGGTTCAACAGTGAACAGCTCGAAGCAATCCGGTGCTGGAAATCGAAAAGCGTCACCCCGATCTCCGTGCTCGGACGATTTCCTGCACATGTATCATCCAGAGGAACTGACGACTTTCGATAAGGTGCTTGGGTACAAATTCATGCTTCCGATGGAGATATCGGACGAGGTGACCGACAAAGAGAAAAGACGGTCCGAGAGTGCTGTTGTGGCGCATCTAACGTCGGCACCATCGTCGTCGTCCATTTCTGGGCTAGCTCGCGTTGACGAGGAAAATTTCTCAGACTTGGAGCAAGCTACTCGACGAGGACAGCAAAAGCATGGCAACAGCAGATCGTATCGAAGTATGAGTGCCCCTGATATCGGAGAGGAAGTGGGGTACTCGCCGAAGCCAAACCTTAGAGCCCGGGATAACGCACGTGAGCACAAACAAGGACACCAGGAGGATTACACCAGCATTAGTGGATCAGAGTCTCGTCGTGCGTCACGCTCGGCTCTTGCTGAAGCCATCAACAAGTACGGAGGTCATGGATCGGCAGCTCTGAAGACTGCTGTAAAGCGCAAGGACGACCAAATCAGTATCGAGGATTATGTACTGAGCAGAGGGTACGTAACAGATCGTTTTGGTTACGCCCTGATCCAGCATCGGCGGTCGATTCTGACAAACGCTTATGTGTATCTTTCTTTATGACAGGCGTCGCAAGTTTGTTGGAGATTGCTCTACCCCTACAGCCGACCCCGTTTATCAGCGGTATGAATGGCTAGTTTGGATACATGCGTTGAGGTCTCACACGCTGACCTCACTTGAATCTTTTTTTTACAGATACGTGCTTGGGAAGCAATCGCCTCAAATATGGGAAAACGACAACGAAAGCGTTAAGTTGTACTTCGAGGCGTATATGCGAGACAATCGAATCAGCCCTGACGATGCACGAAGCCTTCGTGAGGCTCAAGCTCGAGCTGGCGCGACGTTCAAGCTGCAAACTGGGCCATATACCGGTCTCGAGCAAAATGTGAAGGCGCGAGTGCTGGTTGCAAAGAAGCTAAAAACCGAGCCCGAGGACCGAAAGTACGTGATTCAATTTTGAAGTCCCATATAGTCAAGGCGTATGACTAACTTATTTTGCTGTGGACTTGTTGTACGTGTAGACTGTTCGAGGAGACGCTAAATATGAAGAAGCTCGTTCAGACCGGCGATGCCTCAGTTCCTGCAGAGAGTCTGGAGCTGTACAAGACCTTCTTCGACGAAGAGCTACCCAGCGTAGAAATTTACCGACCGGCAAAGATCAGTCCTCCTCCAGCGTCTGTGTCCGTTGATTTGACACCTCCAGTGACCAAACGGTGCACCTCAGCGACAGCGCTGTCATCAGAGCTCGCCAAGAGTATTCAACGGCTGTCTTTGATAAAGAAGAACCGTACGCGATTCAGCGGAGGTGACCTGATCTCCGTCGGCCCCCTATTCAAGATGGACGGTGGCAAAGATCGCGACTTCATCGTGTTCAATGAAGTGGCTGCGGAGAATTCGTTCGGCGAGGTGACCCGCAACGAAACGGAGTTGTCATTCTACTCCAAATAAGGTCATCTGGTTGAGTTGATTCGATGCAAAGAGCTCTAAATACTAATTCTCATGTTTTACATTGCGTACCTAGGCCGCTGGCCGTACGAGTGAGAGCGACTCCATTACTTCTTCATCGACAATGTCGATCGTGTGGTCCTGAGCTTCATCCAGTAGTTTATGTGTGAGTGGATTCCCCTCCTTGCCCTTCGACTTCCGTTTCCACCTCTTCGGCGAGAGTACGAAGCTTGCGTTGCCTTCGTTGCTGCAGCAGCTACTACTGCCAGCAGATTCAAGTCGCTGTCGAGGTGGGCTTCTTCGCCATCCCCGACGTTGCTTGCGATGCCGGTCATGACCATGCGTACTCGGCACACTTTGTCTTCTTCCACGTAGTCGGCAGGCACATCCACCCGTTGCTGCTGCTCCGGCAGCACTTTCAGTTCCCGAGGAGTGATGACCGCTTGTGGAAAACGTGGAGGTCAGGTGGGAAAACAGTCTCGAACGTCTGGAAGGCTTGGAATTGGCTCGGGATTGCATTGACGCGGGCTGGTGAGGGTAAGGTTCGTCGTCCGATTCGGGCGAGGTTCCTGATGCCTCTTCTAGCATAGCCAGCGGCTGGCACAAATTGATGTTGTTGTCGTCGAAGAAGTACATCGAGTTGGAATCTTCAAAACCCCGTTCGTGGCGAAGATGATGCAAGAAACCAGCGTCCATCAATGCACGACCCAGGCGGACACCTTCGCCGCGCGCGTCGATCACCTCAAGATCTTCCAAGTGCTCAACCATGAATTCACCCGTGAAACATTTCTCCATGGGAATTACGTGGCACCCGGTACCGGATCGAACAAAGTCGTCGCTCAATTCCTGAGCCAACACGGACAACAGGTCTTCTTGAATTGACTCGAGCGCAGCAACAATTTGTGGCATTGTTGGGCGTTGGCTGGGGTCGCTGTGCCATGCCGATGTGATTATATCTCGCAGCTTTGGGTTAAACGCTTCGCCGGGGTCTGTCGGGTCGGTGTCTTCGAGCGGTGGACGACAACCATTCAAGACGCCCTCGAGCACGAGCATTGGATTCGAGACCGGGTACTTCTCGCGATCTGGATACAAGATATCCCAGAACGTGATGGCTAACGAGTACACGTCTGCCGCTTCACCGTACGTCGCCAATCCCGTTCTACAGCCGATCATCTCCGGAGGCATGTAGCTTAAGGTGCCGGTGACTGTCATTTTGATTTGTGGAGGAGCTGGCAGCGGCGTGGTGGGGTTTGGAGAATCGGTGGAAGCTAGGGTTCCAATTGAAGTCTGTGGCTCATCAGCCTTGGTGTTTTCAGTTCTTGAGGGCAGTCCACGTGGTAGGCGCCGAGAATCGCCAAAGTCTGTGAGCTTGACGGTGCTTTCGTTGTCTACCAGGAAGTTGGCAGGTTTGATATCGCGGTGCAGGAACGGCGGGGTAAAACTGTGGACGTAGGCGACAGCGCGAGCGCAGTCGAGCATGTACGCGATCTTCAGGACCATTTGCTGCCGGTCAAGAGCTTCGATATCCGCGACGTCACCCTCGAGGTCTAGTAAGTGCCGAGTTACCCGGCGTTTGGAACGTTTCTTGGCTTGTGTGTACAGGACGTCCTCCAGTGAACCTTGGCATAGCTCGGATACAAGGCAAATAGTCGGAGGGCAGACGCACATCCCGAAGAACTTGACGATGTTTGGGTGGCGCAATGAGGCACAAAGCGCGGCTTCGTGCGAAAATTCAGCTACGACCTCTTCCGTGAAACGAGTCGGCGTGTACACTTTGACTGCCACCGGTTTGCGCTGTCGTAGCTTACCGCTATACACGGCAGCGCTGGATCCCGCTCCAATTTTGCGACGAAGCTCCAGATGCGCAAAGTCGATGAGGAAGTCTCGGTGCATTTCAATCAACGTGTGGATTCTACTCGACGAGATGTTTTCGTCCAAATGCGTCGGCCCCGATTGACTGCCTGCTTGCTGAATCCCGCACACACGCTCGCCCATACCCCTCCAGTATTCGGTATCGGCTCGCAGCGTACTCCAAATGAAGAGTGGGCTCAATGACCCCCACGCCGACACTATGTACGTTGCTGCTGCGAACGAGCCTGATTCGGACGCGTAGTTCTGGAGTAGAGTGTTGATGATGACGAGAACGTGGTAGACTATGATGTACCCGCCGTGGATTCGTAGCGTCAGTGGGTTCGCTCTACCTGCCGGCGGGTTGACGAAGCACACGTACACGACGAAGATCAACAGCGTTGGACGAATGATGAGCCTGATGAAGTAGAATATGGTCGTCTTGTCGGGAAGGAAGTGAGTGAGAAGCCACACTATGGGGATCGTGTACGACGCCAGCAAAATGGACTTGGCGACAGCGCGGCGAAGTGCGGGTACCGAGACGCTCTTCTGGCACAGGAAGACGAGTGCCAGCACGAAGACGAACTGTCGACCGGCGTAGAAGATCTCGCTGTGGATGGGGGGAAACTTGGTGGTATATAGCTCCACGTTCAGCGCGATGAAGAAGAAAACCACGAAGGCACCCGTGAACACGGCGAGGATCCACAACAACGGCTCGAACGCTGGTAGAATGACTTTGCGGGTGGCTTGGACATTTCCTTTGAAGGCGACATGGCGGTTCACGCGCAGATACGCGAGCAGCAGCAGGCAGAAGAAGCACAAGACGCTGTAGCCGGCAAGCGAGATGATCTGACTATTGCGCACTCGATGGGTCACTTTGGATGTCATCCGAACTGAGGACTCTGAGTCCCAGTCTCTCCGAAGGAGATCGACTCGAAATGGGAATCGGTCGGTGGCTGAGCTGTGCTGTGTTTGCGGTGGCCTTGACCGATACCGAAATGGCCGGAGACGCTGGCGGGGGATCAATTTACTCCGCGGTGATGGAGCGTTGCCAGTGTGCTAACGCCTGGGAGACTTCAAGACTGGGATGGATCGAGAGTGCCAGTGCGCCCCAAGACTCTACAGGCGGGCACGAGAATAGTCGAGAATAGTGGCGCCTCCTTCATCCCATCCTCGTCATTCCTTCCAGCTTTCGCGCCGCTGAAAGCAGCACAGGCTAACTGAGGGTGAGGGAGGCCTGCGAAACGCCAGAGGAAAGGCGACACTACTGGCTGCGCTGGACACCGGAGAACGTAAGCGTAGCAATGGAGCCCTGGACGATATTACGGGTCAACTCAGGCGGGAGGCATTACATTGGCACGGCACGCGTTGACTGCCCAGATGCCCTCCAAACATGACGTTTCAACGTCGGTGAAGCCGCTGGCGCCGGGTTTTGAGTCAACGCAACGATCGCCTTAACCAGCACCAAGTTACTTTTCTCCGGCTGAAGACGCTTTCAATTTCAAGCAGCGCACACGCGTCTCGCTTACGCTTCTGATCCAATGACTGCGATGCAACCGGCCAACGCATTGTGTTACCGTGCGTTGGCCGTTCGGTCAGAACGAGAGCCATTCTTGTTCACTTCACGAGAGAGTGAAGATGTCCAGCAACGTATCACAACCAAGCTGACGGAAGGCTCCTACGTCCGTCGGTCATCTTCGAGGGGTGGGAGCTCGCAATGCCGGTGACACATAACGAATGGGTGGCTGAGGGCCCGTACACGCGTAGTGGGCCTTTCACGGATGGCACCTACCAGCATTTCCGTCGTGAACCTGGACTGAAGGTCACAAATCATGCGTCGACAACAACGGTAACGTGTCTGCTGTCGAAACGGCCAGGGGGCTCGACGTCGCGCCCACCGGATTCTTGCTGGGAATGCTAGGTTTGTCATTGAGATTGGATCTCCGCCGAAGCTTTCACGTTCATACAAATTGTGGTTGGGTAACGATCACCCCTGCGACTGTGCAGGGTACTCGACTGCTCAAGTATCGGTGGATAAAGTATGGGGAGGAAAATCGTGATTCTCCGGATATTGATCAAATGACCCGATGCAAACTGAATGGAAATGGCGCAGAGGAGGAGTGTCAAGTCAAGACGAGTTGCAGTCGACTCAAACGCAAGAATGGTGTATTACTGCTACATATCTTGGTCGATCGCTCGTCTAGTTGAAGATCGCAGCGGCGAGGATGGTGGCGATGGCCATGGCGGCGAAGTTCAGGGGAGCCTGGGGCATGGCGCCGCTGGTGGTGGCGGCCGACGTGCCTTCCGACGACGAGGCCTTGCTCGAGGACGACTTGGTCTTCTTCTTCTTCTTGGCACTCTCCTTCGTGCACTGCAGACCCTCCCAGCCGTCCTCGCACTCGCACGCCTTGTTGGAGCACGTGCCCTTGCCGTTGCAAGCCTTGTCCGACGTGGCGTCGCACTCCGAGCACTGGTCGCCCGTGGTGCCGGCCGCGCACTCGCACTCCTGGGTCTCGAGGTTGCACACGCCCGTGGCGCACTGGCCCGGCAGCTGGCACTTGTTCGAGTCAATGTTGTCGCAGAAGTCGCCGCTGTAGCCGACGTTGCAGCGGCACATGTACGAGAGAGAGCCGATCTGGTCGGGCACGCACGTGCCCTGGCCGCTGCACAGCAGCGTCGAGTTGCTGGTGGCGTTGGTGCTCAGGCAGTTCTCAATGAGGGCCGAAGCCGTGCCCAGCTCGTCCGCGAGCTCCGTGGCGTCCTTCTCGCCGAACAGCACCTCGAGCGCGCTCGTGTCGAAGTCCACGCAGCCGTAGATGACGTCGATCGACTTGCCGTTGGCGTCCTCGGCGCCGGCCACACAGATAACGCCGTCGCCCGTCGACGACTTGCTGCTGGTGCCGGTCACGCACTTCTCCGCGGGCTTGTACGTGCAGACGCTGCTGATCTGGTTGTACGGGCTCACCCAGGACGAGAAGGTCGGGCACAGACCGGGGTACTGGCCGGAGCACACGTCCGTGTCCTGCTCCTTGGGCAGGCACTGCTTGACCGTCTCAGTGTCCGAGCGCGTGGTCTGCAGAGCCACGCACTGGTAGCCGTCGGCCGTGCAGTCCTCGGTCTCCTCGCACATACCCGGGCGCTCCTTGTCCTCCTTGTCCTTGGCTGCAACCTGGTGGCTCAGGGCCAAGAGCGCCAACACGCTCGCGAACTTCCACGCCTGCATTGCGATCGAAAGCTGAAGTTTGGGGAATTGGGGGGGGGTCCTACGCTGTGAAGAGCAAAAGGGAGAATGAGCGAGCCTCTACAGCAGAGACTTTGGTGGCTGCTTCGGCTGGCGAGAGGACGAGGGCAAAGCTCCGCATGGTACGCGGCTGGATAGTGCGCTCTGTAAGGCGCTCTATGGAGGCCACAACGAGCCCACAAACCGCAATGCACGACAAACCTGGCGCTTGGTGTTAGTGCCGTGCAGGCGTCGTGACGTGCCGCACTCGGCCAGCATGTCGAAGATCACACGGCGGTACAGTACGGTATCAATTTTTGTTGTTCGTTCGCATCTGAAAAGCTCGATTAACACGTGCCTGCTGTAGGGAATGCGGTTGTTCTGTTCGTGTCCAAGACGATTGCATAGTCAGACTCACCTATTATAACGCATACAACTGAACCATGATGGGCGAGGTGGCTCACCTACGCGCCAGCATTTCGGTTCACGATCCAACAGCCTTTGACGCTTCTACATGGCCGAAGCCAGCTTCCACTTGACAGTCGCAACGCTTTGCAGCGATAGCTCGGGCATCGGACGAACAGCCAGCGTAGCATGCGTGAGAGGAGACCATCTTCTCTAGCTCAGACCGGGGTCAGGCAGGAACGAGGGCTCCGACGACAAAGCCATCTCGACCGCGTGCTGCCGCGGGATGTACGTGACTCGGTAGACACGCCCCTCCTCAGCACGCTCGTAGATCCAGTCCAGTAGCGCCTTCGTGAAATTCAAGCAAACGACGGGGTCCTGCATACACAGCACAAATCAAAGGTATCATGAAGCGTTAGCATCGCTGATTCCCATCAGAACTCTCGCGTTTGACCCCAGGTCGACGAGTCGCGGCGGTCCGGGATGTCGTTAACGTAACATGCAAACATGCACGTTCACGAATCCCCAACGTACCCAATGCTTACGACAGAAACTCGGGATTTCGGTGACCCGGAAGCTCTGCAGCTTGCGGATCTCGAAGTCGTCGTTGCGAAACGCGCAGACGATCTTCGGAGTTCCGACGAGGAACGACTGGATCCAGAACGCCAGCAACTTGAAGCGCTCAAAGACGAACTGATCCTTCTCGCGCTGCAGCAGCCGAAAAGTCTTGAGCTCGATATACTCTCTTTCACTCCCAGACGAGCCGTCCTTGGCCTCGTAGCAGTCGATCTCCGCCGCGACTACCAGTCGCTTGTCGCCCAGTGTCATGGCCGAGATGCTGCAGAATTCTTCGTCTTCATTCACTTTTCGCTGGTCGCCACCTTGTCCACTCCCTGAACTATCCGAGGAACTTGGTTTTGGATGCGTCGAATAGATTTCAAAGCGCCGACCAGCAAATGCTCCACGGCGTTGGTTTTCGTGGGGGTTGCGATTGCTCTCGATGTCCTGTTGAGTCCTCCGGACGTCCAAATACACACAGCCCTCGCGCTTCTCAACTCCGAAAGTCCAGTCGTTCTTGCTGTTGTAAGGTATCTGCGTTCATATTCCCCACATGCATAAAATCACATCAGTAGCTACACTTCGAGGATCCAACAATCCTCGATTCGGACACCCACCCCCATGATCTTGTTCAGGTTGTTCCGGAACGTGACAAAGTGAGGCTGCTCTTCGGCCACTCTATCGCCTTGAAAATGCTCCAACGCCGACAACAACGGGCCGAGAGGCGCCGGCGGTGCAGTCGGATCTGTTTCGTCCTTCGACGAGTACTCCTCGATTCCATCCAACAAATTTGCCCCAACCTGCAACGACACCAACACTAACATCAATACTTTGTATAGTGCATGCAGAAGCTCTGCAATTACTCGTCACCTCTGCTTGCTTGTACACCAACTACGCAACATTCCACAACGACATCAAGACTAGGTTAGGATATCTGAATTCTGGGATGACCCGGATCAATGACCCCACGTACCAAATTGGACCGGTCGAAGCGCACATCGCCGTCTGCGTATTTGCTGAAGTAGGCAATTTCGCGAGGCTGCATCATTTTTCATTTAGAGAGCAGCAGCAGCAATAATAAAAATGATGTGGTGGAATCGGAATTGGAGCCAACCTGTGACAGCGCGGCTCGGTCCTGCCGCGAGAGCTCGTGGGCACGTGGGACGCTGAAGCGGTGGGATCTTCCGGGGGTCAACGAGGGGGCGTAGCCCCCAGCACTTGAGCTTTGGGGCCGTGAGCGCTGCATGGGCTGCCGGTTCAGGTCGCCCGCATCTCGGCGGCGCTTCTCGGTCATTTCTTGGGCGTTTCTAAAAGTGCGGTAAGGCATTTCTACAAGGAAAGTGTAGCCATTTTTTGTTTGTTTGACAAAATGGCTTTCTAGGTAAAAGGCTTGTGAAGCTGAGGTGTCCACTGCATGCACTGGGACTTCAATGTCAAACAGGAGGTGAACACGTTGACGAAGCTGTTGTAAAGACTTCTAGGGAGTGGAGCCATGCAGTGATCATGGCTACAGTGGGAAATGCTAAAGCCACGAGACAAAAGTACTAGA
>JAIKVJ010002888.1:0-40288 GCA_024679225.1 Phytophthora pisi
CTCAGCGAGTCTGTTAAGCTTCCTCTGACGCAAAGCTACTGCAGCCCCGCTGCAGGACTGCGCCAGGTGCACGCAGTCGTTCCACCGTCATTGCATCAAGCGAAGCTACGAGTACAGTGACAGATGCCCCTACTGTCGCGAGATGATTACGCTCGACGTTGAAGATGACGAGGTGCTCGTCGTGGCCTATGTTCCCGCAACGCCCACCTGCTTCATCTGCACGAAGGCGGATTGCGTCATCATACTCGAAGGCCCTCAGTGTTCACACACTTGTGGAATTGAGTACCTTCGCGCTATGAATGTGATGTACTTCGGCGAGACACGCGTGGAGCACCTAGTGTGCCCGCAGTGTCACCAACCGTTTCCGGTGGACAGGATGTACGTCGGTGAATCTGCTACCGCCATGGGCTCGATGGTAGGTAGCCCGGAGGCTAACACGCCCATGGCAGGATTTGAGGACTACTACGCCAGCGATTTTGCCAGCGGTTCAAGCGAATCGTCTGACGAGGACTACAGCCCCGACGAGTAAAGAATCGGCAAGAGAGAGAGCGAGAGGGGCGGAATTTTCTTTGAATACAATGACGGATTTGCCTAAATCAGTATTATATTATTAACATATATATTAATATCCAGTGCACAGGTTAAGGCGACTGCACAATTGGGGACGACATTGATTACGGCACCGCACAATTGAGGACGACGTTCGATACGACACCGCACAATTGAGGACGACGTTCATTATGGAACTGCACAATTGGGGACGAGATTGATTACGGCACTGCACAATTGAGGACACCACATGTAGATACGCAACACACACAAAGGAGGACGACTGCACAAGTGAGGACGACACCGCACTTTTGAGGACGACACCGCACTAATGAGGACGACATTGCTCTGTCTAATTACGTTTGCGTCTCCGAATCTCTGCAAGTATCCTGTTGACGGTTAGATCGCCTTGTATACAACGGGCGAAGTCCGTCTCAAACACGTCTTGGTCGCCGCCAAATTTGTCGCGAATATACTCAGCGATAACCTTCATACGAGAGAGACGCGATCGATGCAGCTTACGCTCGTGAGGGAGCATATCAACCCCTGCGCGGTATTGGTGGCACTCGGGGTTTGGCTTCCAAAACTGATTGACATAGTCACACCAGGACTTCGCGTCGGGTAGCTCGGACACCAAGTTCGCTGAACTCTCCATTTTGAGCGAAGCCGTCGGGGGTTCGTCGCTCACCGTTTCTTGCGTGCGGCCTTGACCATTGGCAATCCCCTTGACCATGTCGTGAAGCCCTTCCACCAGACTCTTGAGCTCTGCAACGCCGGACATCGAGACGTCTGTTGAATTGCTGTCCATGCTGCGGACTTGTACTTGATGCTTCGTCACGGATTCATCTTCTTTTTGCGAGCTCCCGTAGTCGATGTCTCTTATACTTTCTAGTGACGCGTTAGTGCACGACGTTGAGTCCGGTGCCAATGAGTCGCCGAGTTGGTTTTCCTCGCGATCCAGCCCGTCGTCCAGAAGATACCTTGTCACAGTTTCAGCCTTCTCTGTTGGTGCCCATCCCGCCCACCACTTCACGAGCTTCAACGACCATCGGCGTTTCTCCGGCGCAAACATGAACCTGTACTGGGCGCCTCCCCGCCTGAAGCAGTGTGACGTAAACCAGATCTCGTCGCCAAGAAGGTTTCGGCTGATTCCAGCGGCCTCCGCAACTACATTCAGCACCTGCGTGAAGTTGCCGTCCGACATCGGCGACCCCCACTTAACCCCAACTTTCGAAAACGAATTGACTCGCGCAGTGGCGTTTGAACCTCGCTGTCGCTTCTTTGAGTTGCCCCGAGGAATTTTGGTCAGCGAAGGGAAGGCGTAGTCACCGTCCCGCCACGAATGGTGCAGCCTAGTACGCGCAAACGTGAACCATCTTTCCACAGAAGTCAACGCCTCCGCAGCCCGCTCTTCATTGGGCAGATGATGAAGGGAGTATGTCCGACTGGCGAGTGGGTCATGATCCGTCTTTCGGTCGCGAATTGTAAAACAGCCGAACCTGTTTTCGGAGCTGTCTACGCGCGATTTGCGTCGAAGGCCGAGCTGGATATCGCCTTTCTTCATGAGAAGTACTTCATTGATACGGCACATGCCGTAGAAGCTGAGCGAGCAGACCGCGGAAAACCAAATGCGCATGGTTTCGTTGAACATCGAACTGGACTCGAGAAAGACGATGGTTCTTGTCAGCATCACCAGCGACATTGGCGACGCACGCTTGGGTGTCCTCTCGCGGTTTTTGGATTTGCTGAGTCCGGCGAGGATGTGCGTGATGGCAGCAGAGCGAGCTGGGTTCCCGCGGGGAATAAGCGTTCCAACTGCAGCAGTGTCGACAAGCCATCGGTCGTGTGGATGGCCACCAGCGAGCATCTCCGGTTTCGTGTAGTGCCAACTGATCGCAGCGCACAACTTCTCGGCAGGCCACTGGCTCGTGTTTGTCGTCGCAAGCTCGTTGATGTACGCAGCAATCACGCCGGGTAGATGGACGAAGCGCTCCTTCAGGGGGTTTGGATACCCTTCCTTACTGCAAAACTCTGCAAACCGCCGAAGGCTGCCATTGTAGTCGGTCCGCGTCCGAGCCTCAAGTCGTTGGTCGGCAAACTTAGATGCGGCAACAGCTGCACTATACAGGCGGCTGGTCTCAGGTAGGTCCATGATGCTTGCTTCTTCGCTACGATAGAAAAAATCACACTGACCCTCGGCACCTACCAGCATCCGTGCCGAAGGCAAACAGTCGTCCTCATTTATGCAGTCGTCCTCAAAAGGGCGGTGTCGTCCTCAAAAGGGCGGTGTCGTCCTCAAAAGGGCAGTGTCGTACGATAGAGTTGTACAAACTGTTTAGAGTGACTACACACTTGCCACATAAAATGGCGGGTAAATACATACGTGGATCACTGTACGAAAAATGTTGCCAATACTTTAGTACATGGCTACATACTAATTAACCAATCACATTGCGTCGCACGGCCGATTTGGTCCCTCGCACGGCTGAAAGAAGTTCGGTTCGCCAGCTGCGGTCTGGATAGTACCGTAAAACTCGACTTGTATCCGACACCAAAATGCCCCCAGCACCAAACCCTCCCAAATATGATATGCCTATCATTTGATGGTGAAGAAGATGTTGGTCACTTTTAGCGGTAAAACGTCCGAATTAGCCAGAACATATAGCGGCGTCGAACTAGGGAGGGGGGGTTACCTCTGCAACCCTCCCAGCGCGCAAGAGGAATTGAACTACTTCTCCGGTCCGGAAAAGAATTAACAGTTAGGTTTTTTCATAAAAAAAACCTCAAACCATCTCGATGTATGATTGGTCGAAGTACCCAGCTATGCCTCTATGTACCACACTTCATTGGACAAAACTCTAACATCAGTGATTTGTATGCAAAAAACCTCAAACACGATTGGCTGTTTTTCTGGCCTTGGAATATTCAACTTTTTACGACATTATATCACAGGAATAAGCTCTCTTTCCGCTTTCTCATGTGTTTTTCCAAGTTCTAATCTGATCATTTTTGATGGCGCAGCGAATTTAAACCTCACACCGGTGGAAACTGATTGTTTAAACGGCCCGATAACAACCTTAAAGGGCGGGAAAATGGATTTATCAAAACTACTACGTGATACACCGGATCCAGAGCTTAAATTTAAGGGCAGGTACAGCTCTTTTGGAGCAGTAGAACGCAAGATATAGTCTGATTAGAGAACTGTTAATTCTTTAGCGGACCGGAGAAGTAAGCCCCACTCGTACGAATTGTCACAATGCGCATGTACGCACACGCGCGCGTAGAACAAAATCTATTCAGCTCTAGCAAAGTTAATGTCAACTACATCGTCTCTATCAATAACGTCTCCTACAGCGATATCTGTCAGATTCATCGCTTCAAGCTTACTGGCTAGCTCCGTGAAAGCCTGCTCGTCGTCGTCGCTAAGGGTACTTTGCTGCAGAATACCGTTGAAACCATTCGCTACAGTAGCCATTGATAACTCAGCCCACGAGTCTGCTACCCAGCGCACTACATCACCTCGCTTGGAGGCTTGATGCCTTCGCGTTGGATCTCCTACCTCGCAACCTGTTCTTGCAGGCGTCGCAGCCAGCGCAGTCGAAACCGTTGTTTTAACGGGGCGTTCCACGCCACATCAGCAGGCTGACAGACGCTGGTGTGACCTCCAGGAACTTTGATGAGATGCACACGGAGCTGCGCGGCATGGGCTTTGACTTCTGGCGTCCAGTGCGCTGAGAACTCGTACCATGGCAGGAGGGCCGCGAGCCCAGTCTCATGTCGATGCTTGAAGTGATAGTCCAGCCACGTGATAGAGAGGTCCGACGTCCACCATCCCGTTCGGTTCCCATAGATCTGGCACCGTGTTATTCTTGAAGCCGAAGGTTCTGCTCCGCTCTCTTCTTTACAGTTGACGACCGTGTTTTGATGACGAAAAACGGCGTAAACTTCCTTCCGTAAGATGAGGCGAGGACATGAACGAGCTCACACCGGAAGAATTGATGGTGATCGAGAAGCCGGGACCGGGCGTCACGTCTTGGCGTCACAAGGGGGCCCTGACTACGTTCGCACCCAGTACGGTCAACGCTGTCGACCAGCCCCCCGGGTTCCCCGATTACGCTCCGAACCACAATGGTGGTTCGAAACCTCTGAAAGCGCAGTTCCGGCCCGACGAGTACGAGGTCATTCTGGATAGCAATCCCGGTGGGCGCATGTTCCGACGACGCGTCGTGCACCTTCTGTTCCACAAGCGCAGCGCGCTACCGGATAGCACTCTCGAGGTTCTGTCCGAGGTCGTGACCTACATGAAGGAGAACGCGCTGGCTTTCTGGCACGCCGGTCATTGGGTCACATTCGATGCGGACAGCGTGGAGGCCGCAAGGGCCCAAGTGGGTCGCAACAAACTTCATGACGCGGCCATCAAGGACTATAGCAAGTTGATCGCCAAGCTGAAAGCATCTGGAGCGCCCAAGACCATCCTGTACGAACCAGGCATTTGGGTGTACCCCGCCAAGCTGTGTCACTGGATCCTGTTCGACCGGTCGGAGACAAACCTCGGCACCGAGCCATACACAATGATGGAGCAGTTGGCGATCCTGGACCGCGCGGAACCCGCCCGCATCCAGTGGACCGGATGGTCCACCAACGACCTCGTCGCTGCTCGTCCTCAAGAGATCCGAGACATGATCCTGCCTCCAAACGAGAGCAGCATGCAAGTCATTCTCTTCTTGTCCTTGCCTCCCGAGCGAACCCAGACGGTGTGTGCGCCTCGCGGATCGAGCGTTTACTTGGGGACATATTCAAAGAATATCGGTGTCCAATCGGCGTTGTACGCCTTCTGGACATCCAGCTTGTGCATGGTTTCTTTCATGGTCTTGTTGAGTTCTTCTACAGCTTTGGCACTGTCTTCGGGTGACTTCTGTCCCTTCCTGGTTCTCGCGCGAAAACTAAGGTCGTCTGATAAATCCTTTCCGCCACGCCCACGATGCGGCAAACTTCTCCCTGCTGAGACCAGCCTGCTCCGCGAAGCCAAGTTCATTGAAGTGCAACTTGAGCGCTGAAACGGGGGCTCGCAGGGTCCGGTACTCGTCGATCCACTCCACCAGCTGCAATTCGGCAAGGTATTCTCCCACCTTCCATGCGCATGCACTGCGCCTTCTTCGCCTGGGCGTCCCAGCTTCAGCAAGGGCAGGGGGCGTCTGCCCAGGCGAAGGTTTTCGCGCAAGAAGAGCTTGAAAGTGCACACGATCCCGCGGTGACCAAGGCATGGTTGAGTAATCGCGCGGGCAAGGCCTTCCGCGCGAAGTGAAAAGCGCTTGCGTCGGAGGAGCGAGAGAGCGTTATTGCGAGCACTCTAGACGGCACGTTCCCGTTGCAAGACGCGCCCGATGGCGTGCTAGACGAGCGTCAGGATGGTGCTCGCTACCCGCACCGGACCCGCCTTGCTGTCGCCACTACTGTCAGGCAAGATCGTGGACCCGACGACGACCCAGTCTCCTTGCCCGAGTCGCCAGCCGACGAGGCTCTGACCGGTCTGCTTCGTAAGAACAGCCAGCTCGGTGGCGCGAGCCGCAATGCCAGCTGAGTTGGCAGCTATGGCGATGGCCGTTCGACGGCGGGATGCCGAGGGCGTTGCCATATTCGCTGCAGCCGTTATGGAGTGTCTCGGGGCGCAGATAACCGGTGGCCTCTCGTCCGAAGTGCGCAGCAAAATCCTCGCGATAACCAAGGACACAGCTTATCACTTAGCTTCCATGAGCTCGCAAATACTGTTGCACAATGACGCAGAAGCACTGGATGCACTAGAAGTTACGCGCGATGCGGCGGAATCGTTGCGTGACTTTATCATCGACAACAAGGTCGTCAACTCAAGATTCAAGGAAGCTGTCGACAATCAAGTGGCGTTTAATCGCCGCTACGCTAAATATTTGGGATTGCTCTCTTGGCGGAGGAGACTCGGCACTGGAGATGGAGAGAATTTGAGGAGTCATCTACTGTGTGTGAAGAAGCTCTTCCATCGACGCCGCCATCTACCACATCCGACTGACCAGTCCCAGTGACTACTTGTAGTGGAGCGGATGCAGACACACACCAAGACGCAGCTACACCCTCAAAGGACGTGGACACCACCAACAAGGGCGTTACAGCTGCGCCATCGCTGACAAATGCCAGCTCGCCCCCCAGCCCTCGGGTTACAAGTGCTCGAGCAGCAAGGAAACGAGTTTCTGTTACTGTGGCTTCTTCTGCGCAGGCGACCGGAGTACATCTTCAAGGCGAAACTGTACCCGCCGGAAGCAAGAAAAAACGAAGAGCTTGTGTACGCAAGAGGGCTTCCGAGCACTACTACTTTGGTTGAAGGGCAGCTAGAACAACTGCACTTAGTGTGTAGCGTGATATTTAGCTCTGAAACTTTGAATTCATTTACTTTCCTTTTTAAGATCTTGCAACATACTATTCTACACATAAGTTGTTGAGCAGGAGTGTATCATTAGTACGACTTGCAAAAATGTAAGCCAAATGCATCTTGCAGAAGTGTCACACTAGTGCCACTTGCAGATATGTGCCATAAGTGAAACGTACAGTTGTGTAACACTTCTGCATCATGCACTAATACAACACATCTGTATTAAAAAAGTACATATCCGTAAGATTCAAATACAAACTACATTAAATGGCATTCAGTTCATACACTGCTATATGCGCTTACATAATAGAATATACAACGCTACTTATAAAAAATAACGTAGCGGATATGTTACAAATCTGCAACGTGCAGATGTGTGACACTTCTGCATTGGTGCTGCCGTACTACCGAAGGCCTAAATGCAGTTGTTGTGTTCGTATACGATTGGAGAAATGTATTGCATATGTATCGTAGTTAAAACGGATGCCTGTTAGCATACCCGCAACTACGTGGATGTGAGTAAGACGTATGGTACGGTACTGCCAGGCTTGAGTCAGCTTCAAAGCTATTTTGTTGATAGACAGCAGTAGCACCTATTTCGCCATAACTTGGGAGAATTCTGACATCTGAGCTTTCTTGAAGATGAACACTTTGTCGGCTTGAACTGGTGATGAGTTGGTTCATTGAACTTTGCATAAAACACGGCGCTGGTGCTGGATGGTTTCGGGCGACTCTTTCTGCAAGCGTGGGTCTCGTGCCGTACCGCTTGCCCCGTGGTTGGCGCGATGCGACTGGGCTTTTCTGCATTTAGTGCGCAGACTTGCCGGCTCAAGTATGCGCGGACGCCATGAACCCATACGATCGCGGTATATCCATCAGTGTACGTCGGTAGTAGTTTCAGGCGGCCGTTTGACTGGATGATGCATATCAGTTCATGCGCACAAGGCCTCCTGTTTACTATTCGAAATACACCAGTGCATTTACGGTACGGCCTGGCCCCAGTCATCACTAGAATATCCTCTTTCCACAGTTCGCCAGTTGCCCTCAGAGCCCGGACCGTGATAATACGACCGACTTGGGTGTACCTGGCATTCTGAAAGAGGTATGGCAGGATAGTTGCATCACGAGCAGCACGAACGCTTACAGAACTTGCTGCCCAGAGCCACCATGGTAGTAACCGAGTAAAAACTGTGTACAGGTCACCGTTGCTGTCCTATAACCAACGCTTGCACTCAGCATGGGTACTCTCCCAAGTGTTTGTACTTGTTTGGCCAACACCGGACAATTTTCGTCTTGTACTTCCGCCAATGGGCCTCCAAGTCGGCCGCCAGAACCGTAGACAAATCCTTCAAAATCACACACTGTAGTTCAAAGTCATTTTCAGTGGTCGCTTCCACAGCCCTGTAGAAATATGACATGACGACCTCGGTCTGCCAAGTATTTTCCCACTTGTCTTGGTCTGGTAGGGGATTATCTACTTGAACTTGACCAAGAATGCTACGAACCTTGGCCCGAACATTCTGGTTCAGATGCCACCTACAGACGTGTGATGGAACCTCAGGAAACACGGTGTTGAGAGCATTCATCACAGCAAATTAACGGTCGGTAAGGTTGACCGACGGGAGTTGAATAACGTGTTCATCAATCATTTCTCGAAACCGCTCAAGCAACCGCGTGTAGTCGTTGTCTTTTTGGCCAGGTAAAAAACACTGCGCCACGGGCAGAACAGTGTTCATTCCAGTCATAGCGATGACGTTCACTAGTGGCAGGTCATACTTGTTCGTTTTGAAGGTACTATCCATTATCAAAACATCGCAGTGCAGCTTATACAGACGAAGGATAGCAGGATGCGCCCACAGCAAATACAGAAGTTCGTTTGTGGTCGGGTTGATCTCAAATCTGAAAAAGAAGTTGTGATGCTTTAACAGCGAAAATAGAGCCTGAAGTGGGGTCTGGGTTGCCATGACTTGCTTCCTGGCCATTAGTTTTAGGTTTCCGATATCTTTGGGGAGTACACGAGAACCAGGCGTGTTATGGAGGATGGATGCGCGAATCTTAGCAACTTGAATACCGGCTGCGGTCTGACCGATAATAGTATCCTCCAAACTCTGTTGGGCCAACGATAAACTGGCTGCAGCACGCTGTCGATGCGCTCCATGCACACGAACATCTTCTACCGGCGGGTGATTGTGCACCTCGCTTCGATTGCGCGTGTGTACAATTTTCCTGGGCCATCCACGTCCGACTTAGACACAGCGCACATCTTCAACCGCATGGAACAACCACATCGCGTCGAGCCACGCATTTGTCGCTGCCGCTCGCTCTCAACCAAACGTTGTACGTTTTTTAGCCACCCCGCGCGGTCGCACTCATAATTTCTCGCCCAAAGAATTTTAGTTCCTGGTAGATACCGAACGCGACGCCGAGAAAGGTTGTAGTTGTGTTCGAGTGTCCAAACATGTATAGCAGCCTCAGCAGCATCACGTGATTCATACGTTAACTGAGGCGGAGGTGGAATTCTGTGGACTTCGCTAGAAACAAAGCGGAGCGAAAACTCCTATCCCAACCTTACTGGCGTCCGGTTGCACCGTGATGTCTGGCTCAGCAACCCCTAGTTCATTTCCGTACGATTCAGCGGCAACTTCACCTCATCCTACCCCCTCTGCGTCAAGTAAATGCATACACACTAATTCGAGGAGTGAGTCATTGACCCAGTCGAGCTCCACATCATTTCCAATGATGCCTGAAAACTCGTCGTCCAAATTGAAATCCGGGAAGTCAAATTCATGCCATTCGTAGTTATCACACGGTATGTTAAATTCTTCTAGTACCGCCTCCGCTACAGAGTTGTCGATGTCTTCTTCGTCACTTTCCCATACATTTTCGTCGTCCGAATCCAAATCAGAGGGCATTTCGCTCGCCGAAGCGTCCTCATGCACCACAACCATGTTGAAGGAGCACGTGTCAACACCAATAGCGACAGCCGACGACTCGGTCTCAACGAAATCCCTTTGTCAAGCGAAGGCAGCAGAGTAGGGGTCAGCAGACGCATTCGATGCCATTGACGCTTGTAGCTGATAGAGCCTAGTGCTTGGGACGGACGAGTTCAGCAGCGTCTGAAACCAATCGTGACGAAGTCAACAGCGTGTGAAAGCAGTTTGCGAGGTGTTGTTGTGGAGAAGCAGTGTGGGAGTGTTGTTGTGAAGAACCAGTCCTTCAGCAGTGCGTTCCTACCTGGGTTTCTTATCTCGCACTTTTATTTTTATAGTATAGGCCACCACAGCATTTTGAAACTCCGAAGGTTCCTAACGATTCCTGTTAGCAAACTTACTTCGAGTATTTATAATAGAATCAGCTAAATATGTCTAATGAAAAACACACTGGTGGCTCCGACGTACTTATAAACAAGTTTAATTTGACTGCCAAGGATACATTGAACCGTGTAGGTAGGGGTGCTAAATGACATGTTTTATCTATCCCAACTCGCTTGTTTCCTAACATATACTTGGATACGCTTTATTATAAGTCAAACATGATTTATTTTGAACAAGAAACATTCATAGTCGCAAAATGTAATATTCATTTGAGTAGAACTCTATTTAATATCACACGTTAGTGGTAGGTGGCGAGCTGTGGTGAGCCAAAATATGAGAACGAAGCGTGCTTTCCACGATAAAAGCTTGGCTGCAATAGTTGCAGGGATACTCCCGAGCGACACGATGCGCAAGTCCGTCCGGGTTCCGCAGGCAGAAATATCGATGCTGGCGAATTTGAGCCGAAACCCGTTTAGTGTGACTGCAGTATTGACATACTAATAGCGAATTGGACACCACGTCCGGTATCCAAGCAAGGTCTCGAAAGAACAAGTAGCAATGCAGCCTATAGTTGGAAGTAGTATAGCCCACGCCACTATGAAATAAATCGCCACGAAACACAACTGCATATCCAGTAGGGATCTCCAATTCAATCTCCGTTTCAGGGCGGGCGAAATCAAAGCAGTGGGGAAACAACCGCAGTCTTGTCCCGGGTTGGATTGCAATAATCACACTAGCGTGTATGCTGCTTGGGTAGCGGGCTTGCACAGCAGCTCGCACTTCGTCTGTATAGTCTTGATGGGGCTCCTGGTATAGGTCTCCAGGTCGCGAGCGCATGTGCGAAAACACACAGGGTCTGTAGTTGGAGTCGCGGGTAGCTGCATCTTCAAGGCTCGCTGCGGAAACACGTCGAAGGAGACGTGTCATGCGCTGAACTCACGATTGGCTTCTGACCATGTCATCGTTGGCTCCGCCTACTTCTCGAAACACAGGTGGGTAGGTCCGAGACTCTGCTTCTAGGTAGAGCTCATCAATTGTCGCTTGGGAAACTTGCAGGTAGAACACGGCGTAGCCAGGCGCTGGGGAAGCAGGGCGCGTCAGCAGCACAACGAGACCGGGAGAATTGCAGGGACTCTAACCATCTTATAATTTGCCGGTAGTCTAAACTAAACTCCGCCTCCGATGTTTATTTATAGTAGAGCTATGCTCGTCGGCAACGGTGTCATTTTCACAGAGCGTTGCCGACGATTTCGTCTCGTTTTGGTACATGTACCTATCACATACTTTCCGAATGACCCAAAATTACAGCGGCTGTTTCCCAAAGGTCGCTTCTATTACGAGGGCCCTCCCGCTGAGGTCCCTTCTTAGCGGATCCCGTAATGGGCAGTAGTTGAGCTGTGTACAAGCAGCAACGGAGCAAAATGGCTTGCCTACAAACTCGTAGATGCAGCTGTAATGGTTGGTGCGTGACCTGGTAAATTACCGTCGCTACACTAAAAGTTAACTCCGCGTGTCGGATATAAGATGCTAATCCGTTCAGCTGTAATGATGCGATGTCATTGGCTACAATGAGTTGTCGGATATAAGTGTCCGTCGGATACAAGTCGAGTTATACGGTACAGGCAGAGAGCTGCCTGCCAACGATGCATTGTTCGATGACAACACGAGGCTAGGGAGTGAAGAGTCGAGGACGCAGTCCGAACACGAGCTCACTTCCTCTTTTGCCTCCAGGTACCGAGCACGATTCTAGAGTAGTAGGCATATGAATTGAAAGAGTAATGCATTGTACCTACTCTGTTTAATCTGTACATTTTAAGAGTCAGATACAATAAACAAGCCCCAAGTTGACAAGTCGTCGGTCGACTCGTTGAACTTCAACGGGAAGCCCCTGTACTTCGCTGCGTGGAAGAGCAAGCTGGTGATCCACCTCGCGGCGCTAAGCGAGCAACGTGCGCTGGAGGAGCTGCAGCACAAGCGTGCAAAGCCGCTGACACGGTTGGACGATCTGCTCGAAAGACAGCCGGAGCTGCCGCCACGCCCGCCCGCGGCTAACAAAGAGGTGACATGGCAGTACGATTTGCACGAGACGCTGCTGAATCAGCAGTCGTCGTACATCAAGCGGCTGCTGTGTGAAACGCTGCCAAGCGGTTTCAAGGGAATCGCAACCACGAAAATGGACAAGCCCGTCCATGTTGTTTGGCGGCTTGTTGAGAAGCAGTACAGCCTCAGCAACGCGGCAGGCGTCGTCGGACTGGTGCAACCGTTCCTGGAGATGGTGTACACCGACTTCAAGAGCGTTGGACAGGTCTTTAAAGACCTCAACAACGTGCGCAGCCAGGTCAACGTGAACGCGCCCGAGGCTCTGCACACGCACATGAACATGTTGAAGATGATGCTGGGCATGGTGCTCGGTGTGCTGCCGAGGCACATGTGGGAGTTCTCCGTCGAGTTCACGACCGAGGGCTTAGTCCATATCAGCGCGCAAATTATATGTACTGTAAACATTATATATTAAGTTGTCTCGGTGAACTAACTGTGACGTCCTACCGTAGCGGTGCCACTGCTACGCACCTACATTAGCTGCAATGCGCAGACTACGCCGTGTTGGTGGCGCCGGCCGACGCCTTCCTCGGGTAGCCTGGTACAGCTAAACAAAGTTGATTGTCGCCAACTCGTCAGTTCACGGCATCCCACTCACTGCACCAGGTAGAATTCGAGGTCGCGAACCCAGCACTTAGCGTAACGACGCTCGACGTCGTAAATACTCTAAGTCCTGCCACGTAGTGCTTGCGGTCGTGAAAACAACCCGCTGTCGGCTGGAGCGCTCGAGCCACCAGTTCTGGCCTCGTCGGTGGTAGGCTGTCGAGCTGGTAGTTTTGGTTGAGCTTTAGCTGCCAAAATGATCCGTCGGTCTTTCCTATATACCTTTTTGACGTCGATGGGTTACCACAAAGAGTTTAGCATCTACGAGCAAAAGCGGGAGTAGATTGGATCATAGTCGTAGTCTATGTCGATGATCTGACGTTCCTGTGGCAAAATATGCGCCTAATTGATAGACTTCAATCCGAGTTGCCGAAACGGTTCAAGACCTTGGCGACATTCCCTTCATTCTCAAGGTAGATGTAACCCGCAACAGAACCAGCGTGTGATGATGATGTCACAGCGCAAGTAAATTGCAGAGCTGATCACGAAGTACAAAGTGGTCGATAGCTCACCGGTGATGACACCTCAAGCGCTTGGTCTCATACTCGAGCCAGAGACGAGGAGATTACCGCACAGCCTTATGTGCCCGCCAAATCATTAAGACCCCCGATTTGGCCGGACACCTTTTGTAATATCTTAGCTTGTAGACCGAATTAGGAGATACTGTTTAGATATGTTGTTATTATGATCACTACCAGCACGCTACTTGTGTTAACAACCCGGATTCATGAGTTCCTCGTAGGGCTCACATGCAAATTGTGGGTTTTGGCACCGGCGCCAAAACTTAAGACCACATTTTTTACGACAAATTCACATTTTATGAGCCCACCATACAAACTTCTATATTAAGGAGTGATTGTCTAAAATGGACGGATGCAACGAGTTCCCAAAGGAGGCCGCCAGCTCCTGCGGTCTCCACCAGTCCCTCACTTCCGAATGGGCCGCGCCAAGGCCCTCACAGAACAAGAGCACTGGTAGATCGTCGGCCTGCACGACGGATGCGTGTCGCTGCACGAGATTGCGCGCACGACCGGCCGCTCACACACGGGGGCACGTAACGCCATCAAGTCTGAGCGTGGGCCTCAAGAAGACAGCGGGAGCGGCGATAAGACAGCAGGCCAGCACTCTCCGAGAGGGAGGTGCGGCAGCTCGTGCGCGCGGCAGCGACCGGCGAGTACTTCGCTGCCGAGCTCAAGACCAAGTTCGGGGTCAATGCGTCGGTGTGCACGGTACAGCGCCTGCTGGAGCGTGTTGACCATCTGGTGTACACCAAGATGGACCGCACGCTCCCACTCACGGCAGCGCACAAGGCGTCCGGATGAAATGGGCTGAAGAGCACATCCTTAAGCCTGGTAAGTGTTTTTGTTTGCTATTGTTTGGACTACATTTTTATCTAACGCTACTTGGTTCTAGAAACATGGATTTTTACAATTTGTTCAGATGAGAGAAGTTTAATCTTGACGGTCCTGATGGCTTCAAGTACTATTGGCGAGACATGCGCAGGCCGGCTCAATCCTATGTGCACCGCCAAAACGGTGGTGGGAGCGTAAGGATGTGTGGACCGTTCAGGGGAGCAGGTAAGAGCCAGCTGGCCATACTGCGTGGGTGGCAGAACTCAGGTGACTATATTTATACGTTACTTCTCAGGTCCGGAAAATAATTAGCAGCTAGGTTTTTTCTAATAAAACCTCATTAAGTTTTTTGGATAAAAATTATGGTAGTTACGATGCGCGGCCAGCACTAATCTGAAGGTATCGACACAGCAAAAGTAGCCAGACAGTGTCGGCACAACGAAATAACATCCCAATGGGACGCGCCAAGGGCACCGCCGACACACCGGATGAAACGAGGCAGGCTATCGCGCTGTTCCTCGCTGAGCAGTCCGTGAACGGCCGCCTAAAGTGTGGCGCAGCGACGGCAGCAGCCAGGTTTGGTTGCTGCCGCCAACAAGCCACCAAGATTTTCAAGCAAAAACGGCTGGGCCTGCCAACGCCTAGGCGAGGGAGTCCGCCCGCAAATGCGTCGTTGCTGCTCGTCGCCCAGCGAGTCGCCTGCATTAAGACCACTCCCAACCGGCGACGGCAGACTTTGCATGCCATGGACCACGCCACCAACATCCACAAGACCACTCTGCTGCGCTACATCAGCAAGAAGCTAGTGCAGCACGTCACTGTTCGCATCAAGCGGACGCTATCGGAAGACCACAGGCGGAGGCGCTTAGCGTACGCGTTGGCGCACGTCGAGCGGCCTATTGGTAACAGTATAACTATGAGGAAGTGATATGACTAATACTAATTTTAAAAATAATCTGTGTACTAAATTGATATAATATGTAGGTGCAAGATTGTATCGACTGCATCATGAGTGACATGATTCATATTGATGAGAAGTGGTACAAATACGTTCTACCTGACAGCCAACGAGACAGCGCCTTACACTTCGTCACCTAAGAATCGCTACATAGGTGATGTTCTTAGCAGCCATGGCGCGGCCGCGCTATGACAGCCACCGACAGTGCCATTTCGATGGCAAGATCGGCATCTGGCCGATCGTAGAGGAGTCGGTGGCTCTTCGAACATCCGTCAACCGGCCGAAGGGTACTATTATCACGAAGTGCGTGAATTTGACCCGCGTCGTCTACGCGAAGATGCTCAAGACCAAGGTTCTCCCCGCTAATCGGGCGAAATGGCCAGGTATAATTTCTTGGCTCGTTATCGTACTATCTTACTGCCAATATTACATTTGGTTTTTTTCTAAAATGAATAGTAGGTTGTAATCGGAGAGTGATTTTTATCCAGCAGGATAGTGTGAGCCCCCATGTCCTCGAGAAGGACGAGGATATTGCCGCCGCTGACAAAGAGGGTGGCTGGGACATCAGGATGAAGTGTTAACCAGCGCGTTCGCCTGATATGAACGTCTTAGATTTGGGCTTTTTCAATTCGATTTAATCGCTACAATACGACGAAGAAATGTACACAATCGACTAGCTCATCCACGCGGTAGCACAAGCCTTACGCACTACAACGTCCGACACGCTTGACTACTGTTTCCTAAACGTTATGGAAACAGCATGGACACAACGACTACAAGCTATCACACTACAGGCAACGGCGTGGACTCCAGTCAAGTGCATCTCCGACAGCGCTGACACGTGACCCAGCTGTGGTAGAAAGTGGAATTCACCATCGTTTTTGTGGTGCACTTCAGTTCCTCTAATTCATATTACATAATCTGATAAATCATAGGTCTAAAAATTAGGCTTGTTCTATTGGCTGAAATAAATGAGATTCCAACACTGATTTGTCGTATATCAATCTAACCGGCAAAAACCCTCATCGTTCAGATAGCTAAAACAATGCAAAAGGGAGTGCTATTTTAACGAAACCGTGGGGTTGTATGGAGCAACGTTTTCAAGTACTTTAGCATGATACTTTTAGTTTTACGTAAAGTCAACAAACAACGACACAGCGAAGAAAAAATTAAGGATCGTGGAGTGCCTCCTGTGCGAGCGTGATAGTTAGATAGCGTATCGTGTTAAGCGCTCATAAACAATATACCTACACTATACCTGGAAAGCCCGCATTTGAAGCTTTCGAATGCAGGTTCGTATCATCGATACGACCATTATTTGTATAGATATGCATTGATTTATGAACTGTTAATTATTTCCCGACCGGAGTAGTATCTGGGTATCTTTTGCCATTTGCTCACTCTAACTACGGTGCCGACTTTGTTCTCCAGCAGGATAATGCTTCGATTCATGCGTCGCGTGAAACGAAGCAGTTCTTGCACGATAGGCAAATCGACACCATGGCGTGGCCTGCCTGCTCGCTCGCTCGCCTGACTGCAACCCCATTGAGAACGTCTGGTCGGCAATGGCGGCCAAGGTGTACGCCCACGGCCGCCAGTACCCCACAGTTGGCGAACTCGAGGCGGTGATCATGGCTGCTTGGGACTCCATCGGGCAAGAGTATCTTCTCAAGCTCATGGAGTCCATGCCTCGCCGTTGCCTTGCAGTGATCAAGAAGAAAGGTGGAGGATGTGGTCTTAAGTTTTGGCGCCGGTGCCAAAACCCACAATTCGTATGTGAGCCCTACGAGGAACTCATGAATCCGGGATGTTAACACAAGTAGCGTGCTGGTAGTGATCATAATAACTACATATCTTAACAGTATCTCCTAATTCGGCCTAGATATTACAAAAAAGTGTCCCCCCAAAGCGGGGGTCTTGATGATTTGGCGGGCACTGTACGAATACAGAGGCATTGTTGGAGCACTCCAATACTTGGTCCATGACACACGACCGGACATCGCCAACACAATTAGAGAATTGAGCAAATTTCTATCTTGCTACAACCGCACGCACTGGGAAGCGACTAGGCGAGTACTTAAAATACTTGAAAGGGACGTCAACGCATGGTCTGTTTCTCGATGGAAAAACGAGAGACGTGACTTACGAAGTGTACACGGACGCGAGCTTCTCGTGTCGACCTAAAGAACGTAATTCGTAACAGGGTACGAAATCTAAATGGCTGGAACCAGTGTGTCATGGTGTGGTAGCATGCAGGGAAGCGTGTCGCTCTCTACCGCTGAAGCCAAACTCATTGCACTATGCGAGGGAGCTAAATAAAGTGAGCGGTTGTGGTACTTGCTGAAAGAAATGGGATTTCCTCAAAAGGTACCAGTGCAGGTACCTTATTTGAGATCTCCTACTTCAGACACTCGATTATTGAAGTTGTGTTGTTGTAATGTGGACACGAAATGTACATGTACCGACGCCTTTTTGTACCTTTAAAAGCAAGGAAAGGCTGCATGTATTATCAAGAAAATTAGAATGTTTCGTCTTCTTTCGCAAGCGTATCAATATCGTGACGGGGGCCCACAACATGGCGCACAACTGGGACTTCTTCTAGAAGCCTGCTGAGTAGTTCCCAATCTGGCTCTGGAGCTGCATGCTCTGGTCCATTACCCACGTCTACTTGAGCAGGCTCTGTTTCAATAATGTTTGCCTTGACAAATCCGCTCTTAATAACGCTCTCAGACAACGTAGCCAAGGCAGCTTTTGTCCAGCGTATTAGTTACTGCCTGGTTGGGGGCTTCAGCTTAAACGGAATTGTTACTGTCGAGTTGCGCAGCTAAAAAAGCATGTTGCCGACCTAATTTTTGCGCATTATATCCTTTGCAGGCTTGTTCCAGGAAATATCGGCCGGCTGACAGGCAAATATGTAGCCAGTCGGGATCGGCATGAGCTCCACGTTAAACAGCTGAGCGAGAATCTGAACATCGCGCCTCCAATGGCCTGAAAAGTCATCTAAAAGAAGATAAATAGGCACATTCATGTTGGCCCTGGGCCAAACGTGATACAATAGGTACTGTATCGGCATGCCACCATTCTACCAGCCCGCTCCATTGCCATACAATTGCACCTCACGCTGTTCGCCGCGCAGTTGTCTTCACAATTTCGCCCCAAATCCGTGTTGGAAGGTCGTATTCTCCAAAGCCCGTTCGGGAATATTGGAGGGCTTCGTTTTAAGAACCATTAACTTATCATAGCGCCGTCCTTTGCTGTCCCCGAGAAGCATTAGAGCCACACGAACCTTGTCTTTCCCTGCACCCTTCATCCAAAATGTTTTAGCACCAACTGAGGCAACGGTTTGGCTGGGCAAATACTCATAATTTAATGCTAAACACACAAAAAATTAGAAAAAAGAATGTTAAACGCCAAATGAGGAGACTATTAATAAATAAAACAAATCGGTTTGATCGGCATTGAAAACATGGTCGACGCCAAGTTCTTGCATCTTTTCGCGAACGTTTTGGCCGAATTTTGCAGCTTGTTCTTCAGCGCCTTCGGGCGTTTTCTGGCTCTGTCTTATTCTTCGGTGGATGCTGAGTTGATTGCGACGCTGGAAAGAGCAAAATCAAGTCTGTGATGCCGAAAATGTATTGGAAGAGAGGTCAGCGCTGTCGTAGCAGTCCTTGGCTTGAATTCGATCCATGGATCCGGTCACAGGAACACCTTCACTGCGCAAAGAATTAATCCACAGAACGTTCTATCTTGTGCGGCAGCGTGGTTGACGCGCCGAGTGGGCGATCGATGCAGTCCGAACCGCACCCCGTCTCGCATTTTTCTACGATCAACTCCTGCTGCTTGAGCCAGTTGTGAATCTGCCGCTTTTTGGGAGGAAGTCAATCCTTTGGGGAGCTCGGGAAAGAAGTATTGGACTGTAGCGTACATTTTGGTCTTCGATACAATGGCATCATAGAACTCTATTACGGACCGCTTGTGATCGCTACACGCTTCAACTGCTTATGGACTTTTCCCGTGCCGGACGTCCTTGTTCCCCCTACTTGCTGCCCGGGCGTGCGTTGGGTGCGCCCCATGGCGTTTTTCTTGTAATGAAAAGAGTCGGTTGGATCTCAAATACGGTATGGTGTGACAGCAAACGCTGCCATCAGCATTGTGAAAAATCCTGGAAATCACAAAACAATCAAGCAGATTGAGATCCGCTATATGTTTACGAGGGACCTTGTCGAATTTGGCCGCCTTAGAATAGCTTTCTGCTCTACAACAGAGATGACTGCGGATATTCTCACTAAACCTCTCCCCACAAAAGATTTTCTAAAACAAACATAGAAGCTAGGAGTGCGGGATCTGAAACTTCACCCTAGTAGTTAGTGGGAGTGTTGAATGAAGAGGTGCGCCGAGCGCGCCCCGCTCGCATAATGGCAGCAGGCTTCGCCTGTCTGACAGTCGAGTTATTTTGTAGCTAAAAGTAAAACCTCTCAAACATGTTACTCAGAAATCAGTTCGCCAACTGCGGTCTGGATGGTACAGGCAGAGAGCTGCCTGCCAACCATGCATAGTGCGATGACGACGAGCACGGATCTAGAGTTGTAGGCATAGGAATAGAAGAGTATCACTCCGTTCCGTAGTTATCGCTAAATACGACTCTTTAGCTTGTTCTGAAAAAAAAATAGCTCTGTTTTTATACTTCATATTTATATGGAGCCTGTCTATTTACTAGACATCATGTGTACAAGTGAGTCGGGCACCTCGCTGCACTTGATGCTCTAGGGAAGTCGTCCCTCCCGCTCGAGTTTCGCTTTTGCCATGTGCGCAATACGATAGTTGTTGCTGCCGTTGTCACGAATGCACCCATCCATTGAGCACTGCAGCGATAAGAACGCTGCGTTGACCTTCGAAGGAGGTAGCTCCCAGAATGCAGCTTCCGTGGCCTCAATGAGCTCGTCAATGGTGCGTGGCCGACGAGCTTGTACGGAAGCAAACAGCCCCAGAACACAGCAGGTAAGGTCGGGGCTGTTTGGCGGCTGAAAACGCAGAGCAACGTCTCTCCCTGACTCCAGCACGACATGGTAGAGCTCGGGGTCGGTCGTGGCGATGTGCGGCGGGGGCGTTGCCCTGCTGAACCGTGACTCTAGTGCCGTTTGGCGGTAACGGCATCCTTGCGCCAATGACAGGCAGAATATGCTGAATCAGCTTGTTGCGGTACTCGCCCTTGGTCACTGACACGTTGTGTGTCTCCATCGTGCCCACGGGGCGGTAACGGCTGGATCGCTGGACGGGGCAGTGCTCCACAAACGGCCAAATGCCGATAAGGCCGCCAACCATGGTGCCAATGGTCGCGTCCCACCTCGGACGGGCCACGGCGGCCAAGAACATCACCTTGGTGACGTTCCTCCAGCTCCGCAGAGGCCGGTACGACACGTCCTCGTAGGGAAGGAGGTAGAAGCGCTTCTTGACCTCGGTCACGTAGAAGTACTTCTCGCAGACGAGCACAACGTCATACATCTTGTTAAAGAGACGAGAAGTCCTGTCCACGTGACCGAGGCAATAGCGGAGACGCGTTGCCTTGTTCGCGTCTGTGAGCTGCGGATTGGTCAGGCGGACCGCAGGGCGGAGAAGCCCGTCTTGCAAGCGGCGGTAGAGAGAGGTGGGGGGGGCACACCGTAGGCGACGGCGGACCGAATAGTGGAGCGTTTGGTGAGAGGAACGGCTCGCAAGCGCACCAGGTCTGCTTTGCGATCGACCTTGGGTCGTCCGCGGCGGCCTCTCATTCGGTGTAGCCGCCGCCTCTCTTAGCACTCTCGTCGGCGCGGTGCCAGACTCGCCGAACGGTAAACACCGTGAAGGGGAACATGCCGGCGACTTTGACGAAGGCTCCTTTCTTCGGGACGCCGTTTGGTGAGAGCGCCAGCACGGCGGCGACCACCTGGGCACGCTCGGTGTCGGTCATGTTCGTATTGGTCTTGGGGTTGGGCGTGGGCGCGGATGGCGAGCTCATGGGGGCAAGTGGTTGGTGTTGGGAGGTTGCTAGGGCGATGGATATTTCGATTGACGTAGTTTTGACGAATCCTGATAGGATCATGTCCATAGGAAGCTATAATTACGCTGCCAAGAGACAATGCTCGCAAACCCCAACTCACTTCCCAGTTGAGGGGCTGCGGGCGCGAAATGGCGACCCAAGGCCTGAAACCGGCCCGTATCCGCATAGCTATGGCTCGGCGATTTGGGCTCGCTGAGACGGAGATGCCTACCCTGCGTCAAATCCAGGGGTTCGTCAGCTACTTTGTGAAGAAAAAAGTCGCCACGGCAACAACGATTATGAGGGCATTCTGAACCAGATCGACCAACTGGAATTTGGACCAGCGACTACCGATACCCAGCCGTTCTCTTTTGGTTGGGACCGGGGCGGCAAGGGCAAGCCAGATCTGAGGAACGGACCCGACAAGCACCCCGTTTACGTAGGTCTCACAACGAAGGCCTTGTTGCGCAACGCGACTCGAGATCCCAACTCGTTCGTGTTCCACATGGACGGCACCTTCAAGTTGAACCTAGTGGCGTATCCTGTCATAATTTGTGGTGTCTGGGATCGCGGTCGCTCGTTCCACCTGGTGACAGTATTTGCCGTCTCCCAGCGGCTGGAGGGGATCTACGTACAAGCGCTATCCGCCCTCCAAAAGATTACTACCGCGGTGACGGAACAACAGCTGCTGCTCAAGTATGTCATGGCCGACGCGGAGGCTGCGCAGCTGGACTCGGCCAGCCAAGTGTTTGGTGTCGAGTCCGAACTCACCTACCCGAGGTGTTTTTACCACGTCATTGCCTCGGTCCATGAACACCTTAAGGCCGTACCGGACCGTTTGTGCGAACAAGTGGCTGCCGACATATACGACGTGCACTTTGCTTCCGACCAGCAAGCGTATGGCGAACAGGCCGTAACGGCGCTTGCGAGGTAGTCAGACAACGAAGATATGAAGGTGTTTGGTACCTATTTCAGCAACGTCTGGGTGAAGAGTGCTGGCAGTGTTTCCAAAATCCAGGTAGTTATGCCACGACGAACAACCCCGAATAATTAACCGCCTGATTAAGCGTGACTACACGCTGCGTACCAAGCACAAGATTGGAACATTGATCCGACTGCTCGCGGACTGCTGTGGACACCGGTCGATGACCCCTCGCACCTCCAAGGAAGTACAGCAAGCCACATAGCAGCTGAAGGCACGCGTTAAAGAGTTCCAGCAGCGGGACTTTCTTCGCGACATGGCACCAAGCCGCTCAAGCATCGAGTTCATGTTTGAATCCCCAACCCCCAATGTTGTTCGCGTTCAACCTGCGGATGCACAACTTCAAGTTCGTCATCTGCATCCATGTCATCTTCGCCCTGCAGGTCAAGTACCACACCGGTCTGAACAGAAAGCGGACACTGGTCAACCGCTCCGTGCCTAGAAAGCGACGCACGTCGCGTGCCATCGGCTCTCGCGTTCCTGCTGGACGGCCCGTACCGACGGGCATGCACTGGGCACTGACTTCTGTTAGCTGTTGTATGGCTTAACTAAAATAAAGTCGTGTTGCACTTCCAATCTGTTATTGCGAAACTACCACAAAACCTGTAACCTACACGTATGCCTCCTGTACTACTTACTTGCTACACATTTTCCAAATATCTCCGACCTCCTTCTCAAGCACTACCAAGATGCAGGCCGCGGACGCCGCCCAAGAGCCCCCCCCCCAACGCTTCAGGACTTTTTTCCAATGTGTCCACGGCGTACCTTAAAGCGCGGGGGTGGGGGTAGGCTGGCCGAGGCAGCCGCCCGGTACTTGAGGTCGTGGAGCGTAATCCAAAACGACGCCTCAAGTAACGGAGGCGCAATCAAGCGCCTGCTGGACGCGGTGCCCAAGTGCCGCATCACTAAAGCCCTACTCGCCGAAGCTGCGCAGCAGGGGACGACGCAGGGGAGGCAGAATGGGTCCTACCCACTGACATACCAAATGCGGACTATTCTCGACGACCGAAACGGTTAGATGGGAACCTACATGGGTGTCTGTCGGCAACCTACCTCCACATAGAAAAAAACAAATTAGACTGCGCAAGCGCCGCAAGGTCGAGCGTGCTTTCAGCATAGCAGAGGCATACGAAGACGGAAGCAAGGAGCATACGTAAGAAATACTATCTTAGTTTCTACTCGACACTTAATACATTCGACTTCCTACGCTAATTTCAAGTATCCTTGGTCTTGTGACGCTGGTCGTGTGCAAGCAATATACGTGAGCACCAGCCTCCAGTCTCGAGCTAGAACGGTACAGGGGCCGCCCTTCAACCCGTTCCGCACAAGCCGTCGTCTGATGCCCATGTACGCAAAGTAAAGCCGCTTTATCGCCGCCGTGCCGACCAGAGTGCGCGGCCGAGGCACACCGCGCCCCGAGTGTCATCCGAGTATCAGCCGTGCCGTCTTGAGCCTTGAGCGTGCAGCCGAGGCACGACGCGCGGCTTGTGCTGTGCCTGGATGCTTCGAAAGTGAGCAATTGGGAGCCTAGGCGGCGACGCGTGGCCGGGCCGCGGGATGGGTGGCCCTTGTCTTCGCTTCCCTCCACCTCGGCCACGTCCTTGTCTTATCTGTGTGGCACCCGCATATTTTGGGTGTCACCTGCATTTCGCATTGTGTATTTCATATTTTGTCGTAAAATGGGCCTTTTGAGGGTCGGGTAGGGTAGCCAGTTAGCTCTAAATTGGATCGTATACGGAACTGATCTGGTCCATGTTCGGGTAGTTGTCGCATCGATGATCGGATCTGTGATCGGAAAACTAGTGGTAAGTTGGGGGCGGGGGACGTCTTAGTGTTGGTTTAATCAATCAGTCGTGAAGTTGAATCAAACGGGTCAAGTGGCATGGAGGAAGGTGTTGACGCAGTCGTGATGGACGGGCAAGTGGAGGTTGAGGTACAGAAGAGTGACCGCGGCCTCAGCCTCAGAACGTAGCGGAGGGACTTGGTATTGATCACGAGCTAGTGACACCGCCGGTTAGAGACAAAAGTAACTACTACCTCCGGTCCGCAAAACAATGGTCACTTCAACTATGATGTGTCCATATAATTATTTTTGCCTTCCGATTGAACAAAATTACATTTTTTATTTTGTTGGCTCAGAGCCATTAATTTTTTCGCAGCCCTGGTGGCGCCAAAGCTCCGCGCAACTTGCGCTAAACCCCAGCCCCACAAACCCTTTTCTACCTAGGACCTTCCAAGATGCCGTGCACTAAGATCTGCCGCTCGCCACGAATCTGGAGATCGTGCTGTTCCTTTTGGACATGGCCACCTGTGGAAAGCTTCTACAGGGGGGCCAGCTCGGAGACTGCAGTACGGTTCAGTTGCCATGTACAAGTGGCGGAGCGGTCGCGCCACTATTGTCGTGCAGCGGCCTACCAACCGCGGTCGGCCCCGGGCTTTCCCAGATAGGGCCATCATGGCCAAGATTGCGTCGGCTCCAGTGAAAAGCCGGACCACGCTGCGCTGGCTGTCCCAGCAGCAAGAACCGGCCGAAGGGAACTCCTGTCACAACCCCAGTCGAGATGGCGAAGAACGTGTACGAGCGCATGCTGACGCAGCACGCATCCCAACGCGTTTGGCCAGTTATTTTTTGCGACTTGTTTATCATGTTTTGTGCTGACTAGATTACTTTTGTGGATAGGTAAGGAAGTGGTGATCGTACAGCAAGACAACGCCCCGCCTCACCGCGCCTCGAACCGGGCGGCAGTAAAATCAGCGGCTGCAGCTGGCGGCTGGTCGATTAAGTTCGCCAACCAGCCACCGCGAAGCCCCGACTTTAATGTGCTCGACTTGAGCTGTTCTGCTCGCTAGTACAATAAGCCGACGCGGGACTTCGACGGGCTCATCGCGGCCGTGAATGCCGCATTCAAGGAAATGGCAAGTGCCACCATCAACACGTGTTATCTTACACTGCAAAGCGTACTTAAGGCTTCAAGGCTTCAATGCTTGCTGGTGGTGGCAACAGCTACAACATCCCTCACCTGAGAAAGGATGCGCTGATGAAGAATGGCAGGCTGCCTTGCTGTCTGCCGTGTTCGGAAGCTGTTGTGAACTGTTGATGCTCAAGTCTAAAACGTTGGTTTGGTTGCGGAATATTGAGCCTAAATATTACTTTCATTCTGATTGGCCTGTCACTAATAGTTCAATTTGGTGGATGCATATTGTTTTTCGGACGTACGCCCCAAGACGTGTAGAGCGCACACCCTGTTACTTCAAGAGGTATAAGTATACCCACGCCTGGGGGTTTCTTCGCGCAAGATTGTATACCGTCGTTCTAAGTTTCAAGTGGATTGTGGCGGCTATGAGTTCAGGATTGTTTCCATGCGCTACATCTGCGTCCCGGCGCACTGTTGCAGCGAGACACCTGTAGCTAGCTCCGCCACTAGCGTTGAAGCTGAAAGGAAGGCACAAACTTTCGTCTTAACGATTGAGCATGTTGCGGGGCCTGTATGTCGCGAGTTGGAGGAGCTTCAATAGTATAGAGAGTCCTGATGTCGTGCGCGGTGTGTCAGAGCAAGGTATATTCCGCGTTCATCAGGGGGGGTCTGATCTAGCTTAGTGCTCGCCTTCATGCCCATACAAAACATAAGCAAATCTCAGAGCAAGTAAACTACGTCGAGTCGGTTGCTGCGCACGTTTTTACCCAAAATTAGTCTTACACGATCTATGTCCTGCAATGCGTACGCCACGTACGGGTGGTGAAGCGCATACGGTACGCGCTTCACGACTCTTATGATTGGGTGTTGCCGTCAGAGCCACGGGTACTTCTTGGCCATGATATCCTGAATAGGAAAGTGGTGGGTCGATTCCCAGTAAGACATGAGATTAGACTCCTCGAAGATTCCCTACTCACGGACCAGGATCCCAAGTCACCCACCCACGTTTACTTAGAACGAGATGGCGTCTCCACGGTTCTCCAGAATGTCCCAAGAATGGGTGTCCAGAAGCGCACTTACGTTGTCCTCCGTGATAAGCTCCCAGCAATAGTTGCGAGCCGTGACTTTCGACCTGCGGCGTTGAGCAGGATCGAAGTATGGAAATAGCCACCCGGGGTCGGTGAGCAGGATCGGGAATAAGATATCGATCAACATAGTCGTCATGGCCACGTTATTGAGCCGGTCGACTAGCCATGGGTCACAGTCAGCCAACACCAATACGTGTGGGTGTTTTCGATCCGGGATACAGTCCGCGTCAGGGGCAAATGAAACTACCGGTGCGAGGGGATCTCGCACTGGTGGGGGACGAGCCGGAACCGGACGGTGATATCGTGGACCCCCCCCCGAAATAGAATGGTTTTCGTGTATAACACAGGAAAATGATATTATTACATACCGACACTAACACACATTTACCCCAATCCGCGGCTTTCATTAATCGGGCTGTTACACTGAGGTAGATAAACGAAAATACCATTTTTTAATAAGAAACATATATTTAGCGTAAATATCTTTGTGTGTATTATTTATTGGGTTCATTATTGACTGTGGAAGTTGCTCAGTCTGTGTCATTTCCAAATCTTTTTCGGCCATGGCAGTATAGGTCGGCTTGGGAAAGGCCTGAATGACTTCGACCGTCTCTTAGAAGGTTCACTGCGCTCGGTAGCACACCTAAGAGCCTCAGCCAAAGCTACCCACGATTTTTTCACCATCGTAGAAACCGAATATTTTTACACGGCGCACCTTCGGGCTCCTCAGCAGCAATAGAGGAAGCTGGCGTCGGAGTTGCAAGTTATAGAGGATGCCTATGCGGATCTATGCAAGAACTAAATGCGATATATAACGACCTACGCGAAACGTATGAGAAACCCAAGGTTCATACCGATTGTCTTGAGCAAGGCGTTGCGGCTGCATTTGCGGTTATTATATTGTAATTATTGTTCAGTATGTAATATCTAATTAAGCAAGAGCGGTTCACCAGGTACTAATCAAATTTAAAATTATTTTTGTTTTGTTTAGGTTAGCTTATGTGATATTTTATTATTGCTTCGTTGGGAATCATGTTTTTAAACCGTTCACTGTATTCCAGTGTACAAAAAACCTTCAGAGTGTAGATACTTTTGTCGATGCATACCGTATAGCAAATGTCATATCCAGCAAAATGTCATTTCCGACAATGGAATCTATCCAATCAAAATGAAATATTTGGTCAGAACGTAATCACTCCACATGCAATTGTTGTATCCGACACCAATCCGGTGCTCGCTAATTCACACCGAGTTTCCGTGGCAACTTGCTGAAGAGCGTTGCTTTCGAAACAGACGATGGGAGGCGTATATTCAAGCAACGCAACGAGCTACAATATCAAAATTATCATATGTATCCTTTCATTTACGTTTTCGTTTGTGATTATCATCTTCGCAAGGTAGACTCCGTACTTACAGTCCCGGACACCATCAACCCCCCCCTGAGTGACCTATCACTATTTTTACATGGACAAATAGAGAAAAATATCAGCAAAAAAAGTAAGAAGAGTTTGGTATCAGCACACTCCTGGAAGACGAGTTACAGTTTTCAGTATCAGCAAGTTCAGATTTGACGTTCTGCTTGTCCATTTTCTTGTCCGACAAGTATGTCCCGCTTCTTCTATTTTGGGTCTGATATCACCCAATTTAGCTATTTTGGGTTGTCTAGGGACGATTATGACCGGACAGAAGCGTCTAATAAAAATATGTTTGGCTCCTTTTTATAGCCGTTAGTGCACAGATTAAGATGAGGCAAAGACCTCTTGAAAGAGCTCGAAAAATGCGAACTGGTCTTTACCGCATGTAAATCGGGTAATTAGAAGTCTCTCAACTGGTATTTGGGGGCTCGATGATGTCCGGGACTGTTAGTATTTGACTGCTGGATACGACAATAGCTGTACGGTACTCGAATGAGGATGAACATAGAAAGTCCGCATAAGACCCAAGACTAAAAAGCGCAAGACCAAAAGTCGATGAAATATTTTTCATTGCCAGCAAATTTGATTGATGAAGGATGTATATCCAATCACAAAAAACCTGCAATGCTGTTTGTACCAGCTCGACGGTGTATAATCTTGGCGTGAAGCGGCTTTGCGGTAATGTTGCATCTAACAGCATCCAGCGTCACGGCGAGACCGCTTTCCGCCAAGGCCCTCTCGCTGTCTTAAAGCTCACCATGTATTGGAGTACGCGGAAGCAAGAGTTGGCCGATAAAACCCTGTATCGTCACTCTGGATATAGGTCAACTCATCTTTCCATTAATGTCACAACAATAAATCCTATTCGTTAATAGTTATTGTTTCCGTCTGTGTTTTGGTACATCCTTCAATGGAGCTTGCTATGGGTGGGCGAAATAACGGGCACGTTGAGTACGCTGACAACCTCGGGGCCGCTCGTATCTACAACCATGTCATGGTGCCCTGGTAGTCATGGTGGTAGCCTAGCGACCTTCGCGGCTCTGACATGCCGCGTCGAGGAACTCCAGCGGGACCGCGATCGCCTTAAGCACTTGCGAGAAGCTGAGCAGAAGGTAGAGCAGGTGTACGAGGCTGCGGAAGGTAACAGGAGTAGTGCATCGAGGAGTTACAAGTTACTATAACGAGGACTAAAGCGCAAGAGAAGCTAGTTGTTCAGCTGCTACAATAGGCAAAGAAGAAGGCCAAGACATCTGAGACAAGCGCACGAGAACCCGCCAAATCGCTTCAGCTTCATCTCGACACCGAGACGAAGCGCGCACTCGCAGCTGGATAGACGCTTGCCGCAGTGAAAAGGAAACCGCTCGACTAATTGCTAAACTGGTCCACGTCAGTGGACAAGTAAGTGCGTTGGAAACGGCAGGCAACGCAACCGTTAGCATGTTCGAGCAATGTCTGGCCCAATCCTGAAACCGAAGCTATAAAAGACCGAGGGAAGTTGCTAGTGGACCTCATGCGGGAGACGGGCTCCATGGCAGCTGGCGTTAAATCTAACGCGGGGGCCCTGGGCGCCTAGCTGATGAGCATCCGCTCTGAACTTGGTAAGATAGCCAATGCCGTGAGCGGAGTAAAACTTGGCGTCTAAATGGTTGTTGAATTATCCGAGTAAGGTGTGCGGTTAGTGCTGGAAAGGCAATGTGACAAGACTAAGGTAAGGCTTCTGGGAGGGATGGTCGATGCAACGCTGAAGCAAATGCGCGAAACCCAGGCACAGGAGTTGCCTATTCCTGCCCGGGGCGAATCCGGATCAACTACGCGACGAAGGGTGGCAAAGAGCGAGATCCTCATCAAACATAAGTCGGAGGGGCAAGTACGTTGAGGTGCTGTTTTAGTAAGTGTTGAACAGTTAAAATATGACCTATGTTACAGCTTGATTCTTATTAGCATGATAGGACAACCCGGGACATCAAACAGTATCGCGAACCCTACCGCAAACTCGCATGGAGACCGACTACGACGGTTACATAGAAAGATTTCATCAAGCTCTTCATTGACCATATCGATGAAGCTCGCACAAAAGCGCTGTGCTCTCAGATAACGAATCTCTGCGTTAACGTAACTTCCGAGCTCAACAAGATCGAAGTTCCGTTGCAGTGAGCATATGATGTACACGCCAGTTGCGTGCATTCCGTCAGATGTGGATGCGAACTTGAATAGAGTGGAAAGCTTGCATTTCTGGGTTGAGGACTAAGCTGGAAAATGCCACAGCCGACGAATCGATCGTGGCTCTCAAACCCTGCCTTTGGTGTCGGACGTTGAAGAGGCTCAAGATACCTCAGGTTTTCTAAGGCTAGCAAGTACCACCACGATTGCGTTCACTATGACCGGCAGTATTAGACGCGACTTCGGGTTGCTCTCTGAAAAATACACGATTGTTTTTGCTACTGATTCCAAAGAATTGCTGCTTTTCATTCATCACTTCCGAAGGTACATGTAAGAGTAGTAACAGATCCATGTTTGGTCACTCGCCCACCCACGCACTTACTCGACCGCCGTGCATGCTGGCCTGGCCGAACAGACACACATGGAGCCTCGGCCATTCGCATCCGGCCACAATATCGCTCACAGCACACAGACGGCGGCAGCACTACCCTCGCCATCTCACCCTTCTTTGCGCGCCCTTGCAAGCCCTTGCAGTACACATTGAAATTCTTTTCATCGTAGTATAGGGTGAAATCGCCATTGGACATGTGCTTGCGCAGGACCTTAGCGAATTGCATGCGTTCCACCTTGTTAACTTTGTTGTTGCAAGTTTGGGGCTCGATACGAACTACACACTAATGTACAGATTATTATTAGTACGATGTACGTACTGTACAAACGTCTTACCTGGTTCAGTGCATACAACTTCCGGTTCGGCTTGTTGCTGGCGGACGTGCTCAGGTCGACGCTGAAGTCGAACATCACCATGTCCATGATGGCCGCGAGCGTGTAGATATAGTTGTCGTCTAAGTACGCCTTGTGGGTGGCTTTGATCTCCGGCGTGCACTTGGTGCACGACGCGTGTGCGCCACCACATGGCAGCATCTCGGCACGACCGCTCTCAAAGATGCAGCGAGCAGTCGTCGGTGGGATCCCGTTGTGGTCGGCGACGAGCATCCACTTCCCAGTGCCGTGGGTGGCGAGGACACGAGCGCGAGCAACAGCGGAGTGTATTGGTATGGAGAAGGCTGGTGAGATAGCGGGAGAGGGAGGGGGAATGAGCTCAAGCGTTAACTATTCATGCCGCGTATGCACATACCCTCTCCTCCACCTCCCTTGCACCCGCGAGCTTAGCAACTACTGTCTTGAAGTGCGCAAAACCCACTTGAAGTAGGGAGCATTGTTTCGTCAACACGACAGAAAAGTAACACAATAAATTTAAGTAACAAATATCAATTGCAATATGTTGCCCTACTGCACCAGGTTGAAGTAGACGGAAACCACTGTGGCCGGCAAAGGCGTAGCCTTTAGCTGAGAAATGGAGTCTGTGCGACCTTATGCTTGTCATCCCATGTATTGGAAACACCTAGGAATCACTACTTCAGCATGATTTGCTTTCAGCATTGCAACTATTATGATGCAGAAGAAAGCTATGACGCAAACCGAGATTGGCGGAAAGCAACCAGCCCAGCGGAAATCCACAAAAAAGGGAGAGATTAAAAATATCTACTGTTTAAGTTAACAAGTGCCTGGCGGAAACCGATGTCAAGTTCCAGTCTGGGCGTCCGCCCCCTGCAGCTTCTAGTATATCCTAATTGCAGAGCAGCAAAGTCCGCTAACGAAATACAATTTAGTATCACGGCTTTGAATTCGCACAATCCCTTGGTAGCTGCCGCTTGAGTTGTCCACCGTCCTTAGATATTTCAGAACCATACGCCTGATGTGACCGTGGGGTTGTGAAGTTGCAAGGGCCGTGATAGAGGCACTGCGCGTAGCTGGGGCGAAGCTGCCATTCCGTGGGGAGGGGCTATCCAGGTATATGATTGAGTGCCGATGAGGCGAGAAAGCACTTGGTGTTGCATGTTTGTCCTAGGCTGCTGGTCATGGCTTTCTTTGCGTCGATGTGGAGCTAGAATTTCTTTCCCAGCTGAATGTTCACGAGGCCGCCATGTCGTAGGTGCTGATGGCTTCGCTGATACCACCGACCCATCCGACCTGGCCAGCTTATCGCACCGCTCGGTAAACCTGGGGTCGGCGGTAGCCTTGCGCTTTTGTAGGTCTTTCTGGAGCACAAATCGAAACTTGATAAGGGATTGAAGCCACTCGTCCATTCACATTATATTGGAAGCCTAATGTAAGGAAATCATGCAGTGTCGTTGATACGACTTAAATACCCGTCCAATCGAGGTCCGAACACCACTGGAAATGTATCCCATTTCGTGCATACTACCGAAAAGCGGCGGGCCGAGGTCCACAAGCCTACATCGCTACTCCACGACAGCAGTAGGAGTACTGGAATTGTCATGATGCAGCGTGTCTGCTGCTGGCACCCACTTAAGCGGGTACACCAGCAACAGACATGCTAAGGGAAGACGTACCTGGTGGCGAGGAAGGCAGGCATCGCAGCGCCGCCACCTCCGCTGCCACAAGAATTCCATGCACAACGTCGCTCGAAGGCTGGCGCCAGGCATTCGCAAGACTGCCTGGCGCCCGGAATCCAGAACTCTACCTCTTGCTTGTTTGTGGGTAAAATGTAAAGTGAGATTGATCGGTTTAAGTCTTCCGGCTAACTACGTGCTCTAGGCCTTCCGCTAGGTTCTCCTTTGTGTCGTTCTAGAAGTGAGCTAACCTATACTAAATGCAAGTGTTTTCTGTTTTCGTAATCCTAGATATGCGTGTTTGTGTACTTGCGCCCACCACAACCACTCCACGCACCTTCGCTACGGCAGGCTCCAGCTCACCCGGAGCCTGTCAAGAATCGACAGCAGAAGTAATAGCAGCACCACTTGCCTGCACAAAAACAACAGATCGAATTGGTTCATCGGAAGCATGTAGTCTGACGAGAGTCACATCGTCACGTACGGTAGTGCTACGGTTTTTTTTTTCAACACGCTTACGGAAGCACCAAAGTTTAACCCCAAGCTTTCTTATTGTTAAAATTACATATTCGCATACAAAAGGGTTGGGAAAAGGAAACGGAGCTGGGAAGAGCCGGTCGTGCTGCGTTGGTACAAATCTAAATATGCACATCCAAAGGTGAATATTCAGGCTAAACCTTCTTAATACATACGCAGCGGTGCGTATCATTACCGTCGTGTATTGTGGCAGAGAGGGCACCAGTGCACGGTCTAACTAATTGCGAGTCGGTTGAGCAGTCCGCAGGAGGAACTCGAATTGGTAGTGCACCATTTTTTGGCAGTCAATCACGCATTCGCCAGCAGGGATCGTCTCCTCTAGCAGCATCTTGAACTTTTAGTGGCTTCGCGTCAGCAGCAAACGTCTGACGTTAGCCGGTACGTCCTACGACCGGGGCAGGGGCACCGGGATCGGGGTATAAGTTGCGCGTTGTAGTTGCTAGCAATAGCGTCAACGAGCTTGCGCTGCGTGTCGCTTTAGTTCTCTGTCGGATAAGCTCAAATTTGAGCCGGCTGTCCAATCGCCTTAGCCGGTTCAGCATCTGCCGTCGCTTGGTGCTATCTGCGATACGATTGCGCTGGAGGGCTTCGCCGTTCATTACCTCCTCTCGCTATAGAGGAATGACAGTGTCTCGCACGGCCAGCTTGAGGCCATTACCATCGTTGAATGTCATAACGCGTCTGGGGCCTTACCGAGTTTAATCACGCGAGAAGCATCGAGGCCACAGCGTGCCAGTACCACCGGGTCAAGCGGACACGCGCAGGCGCCGATTATTGACGCGTGACCGGCTGGTCAGGCGAATGTTGTGTTCCCTTGTGATTTTTTTAATTGGCGATTACTATCAACCCCGTATCCAATATTTCGCAGCAGTCAACGCCAACAAATGCATAAATCCAAATACACGGTTAAAACATAATTACAAACACATGGTCACGCTTGGTTCCTCACACAGACGAAGAAGATAGGTGCTTGTCATATCTTCTTCGTCTGTGTGAGGAACCAGGCGTGACCATTTACACAAATTTGAAGCACCTCTCGTCTGAGACGATGCTTAAGTACACATCCTACTTCATCGCGTGACAATTCGATGTTGACATCGAATTGGTACTTCCTGTCGTATTCGGTGTAATATTCGACGCGTGGACTTTCCAGTCCGAGATCTATCGCCGGTGTTTGCGGTTTTTGAGCACGCCGATTGTACAGACAACGTGGTGCTGGCGTTTGCACGATCCATCGATGACGACATTACCAGCTACTCCTCCGAGAGTCACGTCAAACTCCTCGAAGGGATCCTTCCGTTATCTGATCGTGTCTTCTCGGTCGTTACCTACTTCGTCCGCGGCAACTATGCTTAGAACACCAAACACGTGGACCTTTCGGCTATACGGTCTTGAAGATTGTGAACGGTTAGGTTTGTAGAGTCTTAACTATCTGCTGGAATTTTGGCAAGGTACTGAATAACTTATTTGGCTGACTTCGGGACCTCCGTGGAATAACTTATTGCCGAAGCAGCTCAAAACTCTACTCTTTCTGTATTCTCAGAGCACCTGGTCCACGCTAAACCTAAAATGCCCAGCTATATGTATCGCGCTACTCTCGCGCGTAAGCAATACGATATATCCTGGGTAAGTTGCCATCTGGATCAGACCTTGTTACACACTTCGGGTGTGCCTGTGTTCAGCGCCGATGAAGAACAGCAGGGGTGGACATGTGCTCCGGACGATCGTTGGAGAGCTCAACAACAAGTACGCGGGGGAATATATTCGACAAACATGCAATCACGGCTAGAGAGGCGTGCCTTTCGCAATAGTCCAATACGACGCAGCTCTGTAACGCCGGGGTAATCTCCGCGAGTCCAATTGCTTTCAATCTACGGCTTGTTGAAGACGTACACAAGACGACTACGTACTCAAGCTTGGTTTTTAGTTGACTTAAACCGAAGTGAGAACATGGCAGCACTTCCTTACAAAACGTCGAAGGATAACATGAATATCTTCTGTTGTGAATTTGCTGATCACCAAAACGGGGCTGTGAACAGTCACAGAGGAGGCTCGATTATTAGGATGTCAAAATCATCGTCCTCAATCTTGCGGAAGTAGACCTTCCGAAACATTTGCGAGGCAGCAAAACCGAAAATTATGAACAGCATGTACTGATCAAGCCCACGCGGTAATTACCTGGATGGGGATGGAGTCGTGACGCGTTGTATTTTCCGAATGGGTTCAACCGCTGGCATCACAACACTCAGAAATAAAATTTCTGACTTCACTCCTAGTAGACGGAGGGTGCCGTCGATTGGCTGGAAGAGAAAGCGCCGAATCTCGTCAATATGGTTGTGGTAATTGGGAGGAGCGATACCGTTGAGCTACTCCACTTTCTTATAATCGCGCAACATCTTCACCAGCGCGCACACAATATAGTTTGTCGAGGGTGGCGGGGAGTTGAACCAATAATGGACTTTTACAAAACTAGCGTATCCGGCGGAGGCAGTCTCGCAATAAATCTGGTCCATCGCCCTGATCATGTACGAAGGTATTCACGATTGGTTTCTCAATAGAACCGCAGTCCGGGATGTTACGGCGGTTGGAATGATAGTCTTGAAAATCAAGAAGCGCTTGTACTCCATGCGATTCTAGAGTCAGAGTCTCCATGTTTGGGCAGCTGCTGACTGATAAATTTGTGCCAATTGTCGGATCGCAGTACTCAATCGAATAAAACTTCAGTGTAAGACCCATTGCAGCTAGCGACTGCGGTAGCTTTCCATACCAGAGGTTTCATGCGAGTCAAGATGAAGACACAGAGACGTGAGTTTCGGCGGCACACTAGTTGTAACTTCCACATCAACAAAGTTCAGATATAACCACTAAACTTGGCATATTCCATATCCTGGTATCACAGCATTTACCAATTCGCTTTCTATGTCATCGTCGAAGATCCGTACCGATTGAATCGGTACATCGGCAGATAGTTCGGTCTTTGTGTGTGGAGTCTCTAAGATACAGACCCGCCGTTTTGCTAAGTTCATAGCTTCATAACGAGCTTTTACGAGTTCAGTATGAACAAACGAATGCAGCCGTATATGTCGTTATTGTTGGTCGTCTTCTTAGTTTGGCTACTTTACGTATGATGCTGAAGACGTGCAATACGTTGGTTACAGCGTACCTTTCTCCACCCAGACACTTACCACGTGTTTTTCATGAGATCGAAAATGCATTGCCGGCTCGAGAATCACGCTTAAAAACCCGTGTTCCGAAGTACGTGGACTCTAGCGAAGCACATTCGCTTGCGTTTTCAGCAAGCCTCGCGTAAATGCTCAAAGCAAGCCTCGAGTTAAAGCAAGCACCTGTCGATTATTGCGCATCCGCAAACAAGTTTCGTATCTCGAAACATCCAGATCAACCAATGTTTACCACCAGTCATGTTTTGAAAAGGCATCCGGGTGTTAATATTGTCATTTCTTTCATCGTACTACGAATGTAACAGCGACGGATGCGTACGCTTCGTGGGGACTTTCAACTAGGCGAGATCTCGTTCGGCGATGAAGTATAGCACTTTCGACGGTCTTAGCCTGACTCCAGTTAGACAGCCCCGAGCGTAAATCATTTGGACATACAACTGGACTTCATTCGTGCCTTGCTTAGCTCACGAACACTTTGGTGAAGGTTGGCTTCACATCACTGGTGATGCATAGCCCAAAATGAGGTCGAAAACCTTGAGCCGCCATCCATTACAACAGCGACAAAATCGCGCTCATTGTATGGAGTTGTCTTACGTTTTTGTTCAGTGCGAGGACTCCACAAGTGCAGGTAGGGAATGCTTCCGATGTTGGCAGTGCTAGCGATAGCGCAAGTTGCAAGGTCTCAGCGTCAGACATCGCCAGCTATTTTCACCAAGATCAGAAAATGCACCGAATTAGCTGTGTATCGATACCTGATCTTCTTTGGAAGCGAAACAACTGGTAACCGGGCTTTCCCCTCTCACTTCGCTCGAGTAATAACACGATATGAAGTGAGTGCTCGGTAGATCTGCCCGCTGGCATCATTCTTATTTGTCAGTCGTAAGGCATGCAGCACTTCTACAAACGGCACAAAGCATTTGAGGCATCCCCGCTAAGTAGGCGAGCGTGCTCTGTTGTGAACTACACCTTTGCCCATCCAAACTGGGAATAATATCGAGCAAAACGATACTGTTATATTTAACTTTTCGTAAAATGTAGGTTATCGTAGCTAATCATAATGGCATCCGTAATCGGTATTACTTGCATCCAAACAGAGACTGCTCGTTCCCGCCCAACCTCCGCCGCGCGCGCAAAATGAGTGTGACTTCATCATCTACTGCGACATGACGAACTACAACATCTACTGTAAGAGAGGCCGCGGTCACGCGAAGAAGTGCAAGCGCGCTACGTTAGTGATGTCATCGTCCAAGGGCGCGAACCTACAAGTGTAGTGTGCGGTCAACTCAACCGCAGGAGTTCTACTCTACAAGCTGGGGCGAGGGAGCATTCGCATGGAGCAGAACTCCTCGTTCATTGACGAGCTCTACGGCACTGTTAAGGCGTTGCCTGTATTCAGCGAGAACTTCGGACGCAAGAAGATCGTTGTCGTCATTGACAACGCCCCCGCTCACCGCCAAACAGAAGAGCGCGTGGTCCCGCACGACGACCTGGTGCTCCTGCGTCTGGCGCCTTACTCACCGATGTCCACCCCTATCGAGGGTTGTTTCTCGGTGCTGAAAGCGCACATCAAAGAGCATTTGGCTCTGGGTCGTGAGGAAATCTGTGATCGCTCCAACATGGTGGATGGCGACGGCGTTACGCTGATCATCAAGGAACGAACGATGCGCTCCTTGGAGCGCGCCGCTCATGCGTGCACCCCAATCGTCGTGACCAAGATGGAGCTGCATGCGTGCGATTTCGTAAATGCGGCGGAGACGATGGAGAACATGGTCTACGGGGCGTAAAATAATGCGAGATCGTGCATGTTCCCTTTGGATGCTAGTATTATCGGGTTCGATGATGATTAGCTGCGATAACCTAAATTTTACGAAAAGTCAAATATAGCAGTATCGTTTTGCTCGATATTATTCCCAGTTTGGATGGGCAAAGGTGTAGTATGCTAAACCTCTTACTGTAATTGGTGAGTGACTCGTCGCGGAGCTGATGAATTTTGCGGTAATTTTTTGCAGCTTCTCGCTGTAGGCGACGGGTAGCACGATGGTGAACGTCTTGCGCAGTGGGGTACTCTTTATTCATCGGAACGTCATCTTCGGAGAAAGCGGCCTACTCGAGCGCATCGAGGAGAGTGCCATCAGGTAAGATAATCGTGTTCAGTTTCCGTTACCATCTTTCAGCTTCGAAGGCCGGTTGAAGTTGTAGTTCCTCGAAAAAGCCATTGGACCCACGATGAGCTTGGCAATCTCCTTGGTGATAGCCTTTTCTTCGATGCATTTTCCTTGTTAGTGGTGCGGGCTATGATTGAATACGTCAAGTACCGCTCGTTACTGTCTTTCGCCTTCGACATGGGGCGATTCATGTTAATGCTTTGACCAGAGAGTGTTCCAGGTTGATGACTTGTTGGATTTTTTTCTAATTGCCAACTCACGCTTTTTTTGCAAATTGAAAACTGGGATTATCCCGGTACCTTACTAGAAAACTAGCTGCAACAACTAAGCAGTGAGTGAACCTGACGAACCCATGGGGGCGTGGAAGCTGCGTTGAGTTCACGATAGTCAATGAAAACAGCCGATGTCACAATTGCGTTGGCGTCCCTGGTTCAGAAGCTACTTAGATGTGCGCAAATATAGTATACTGGTATGCTTTCGTATTGCTCAAAAACTGTTTCTGCCAAGTCAACACAAATTAGGACCACCCTAATCCCAATACAAAATCCTATATTAACGGAAAGCCTGTGCAAAGCGATATGACTGGGAATTTGTATGACGACATTAAGCTATGTAGATGGATGTGAAGGCAGATATCGAGACATTCGTCGAGCCACCAGGAGCTGTCATCGACAACCACCACATCATCCACTCCTCACATTCATATGCGATTTGATAGAATAGCATCACTTGCTCCTGAGCCAATCCCTCCTGCATTGGAGCTCCCCAATTTAACCCGAAATTCAATCTACCCACAATTATTTTTGAGGATAGAGCCGTGCGACGTATCTCGCTGGTCTGGAGACTGTCCCAGTTGAGAAAATATGAAAAACATCTAGGAATCCGTGAATAGCATTAAGGACCTGTGAAAAACACACACACAAGAGACATACAGGTGTCACGTCGTCAAGAGCCGTCGTGAGACAAACATTGGTGACCCACACGATGTAATGTAGACAACACAGTGTGGGTCACACATACAAAATCCTCGCCCACAGACGCCGCGCGGACAGAGCGCACGCTAGCGCGGCGGCAGAGCTTCCCGTGGGGGTCGCCCGTTCCACAGGACGCCTCAGCACATCGGAGGACCCGCAGCAGCTCGCGGGCGACCGTACCTCGGTGCTGCTGTGCGCCGATCCCGTGAAGACCTCCTGGTTGAAGAGCATTTCAACCGAAAGGGTGGCCGGCCGGCTGCCGGTTTGTAGCTCACCCAGATAGCGTGTGGCACGCTGCGTGTCTTGCGCGATCTGGAGCAGTAACATGGCTGGCTTGCACGACAGGAAACCCAATGAGCAGAGCAGCAGGGCAGTGACACCAGTGCTGCCGACGTGAGAGGCGCCAGCCGTTGGGCAGAACGGTATGCAGGCGTCTCTCCGCTAGCCGTATGAGTCAATTGTACCTGTTGGGCTACAGTAAGCCGGCCGGTGCTAATTCCTCGCTGTATTTGTTTTGTTTTAACGGAGGTATGCAGTAAGAAGCCCAGACGAACTAGCCACACTACTCTCGGAGCAGAGCCCGTCCAGCAAGTGGCGGCCTGCCAGCCGATGTTAGAGCTGGGCCAACGGTTTTGCGCTTGCGCTTGGGAGCACGGCGGTTCATCAGCACATCGTCTTTGTCCCCGTTGATGCGTTCTCGCTGTTGCATGGCGAAGGGGTAGTGAACGCAGCAGGCGCACTTGAAGTGGTACGCGCAAGGGCACGTTTGCTTGATCATGTCGACCGGCCATCCAGTGCGTGGCTGGGTTTCGTGCTCCATCCGCGCGGTGTTGACGCCCACTTGAGCGGGCACCTGAACGGCTTCCTGCACCGAGTTGGTAGCAGAGTTGTATGCACGTGGCGTGTACAGCACGTGCAGCACGTGCAGCACGTTGGTGTCGGCGTCAAGCAAGAGAAAATCTACACTCATGCGCGGCACAACACACGCCTGAAGGAGCTTCTGGCTGCGAAGAGCCTTCACACAAGTCAGAAGCTCCTTGGAGGCTCTAGGAGTCTCCGCAAATTGCCGGAGTGTCGATCGAGCGCAGGAGGCAAGCTGTCGGATAAGCTCCTTCATCTTCAGCAGACGACTGTGAGATCGGGAAATGACTGCGGCCGGGCGAG
>JAIKVJ010002889.1:0-38401 GCA_024679225.1 Phytophthora pisi
GTACGACTATCATGTTGGGCGAGTACCGTGAAATAAAAAACAGGTGAAAAAACAGCTTGGGCGCTGAGGGGTTAAGGCCGTGTTCGACTTGCATCCAATCCAGTTGTTTTAGGCCAAATGCAGCCGGATTTGCTTCATCCAGCTCGTTTGCGACCTGAAACACCCAAAAAGCGCGCAACTTTCAGACTGAGGCAGGAAATGCACATCGACATCAACAGCCCCATGCACCAGCTCCCCAGAAAGTGAGCTGCGGCACGCGCGATATTCATGGGTGTGGCCCCGCTACGATGTCTGTACTCGAGGGGGGAGTGGACAGGTCGGAAAGGCACTTCTTGTCAGCGCTGAACGAGCGACGCATGGCTTTCAAAAAGCTATCAGATGATGAAGAACAGCACAACCAATGGCTTGCAAATCACTTGCAGCTTTTGAGAAGAAAACCGCACACAAAACAAGGCGCAACTACAGACGCTGAAAGGGATGTTCAAGGAAAATCAAGAGATGCTCGAAAAACACGACAAAATGCTGGCGACACTGATGGGCCATCTCCCGCGTGCTCAAGACGAGGGCGATGCGGATCGCGTGCCCGAGCTCGCTCCCTTCGACATGCTGATGTTGGACGAGTACCGTTCGGTCTCCAGCGGTCTTCCAAGTATCGACGCGGCGCGAGTTGCAGCCACCTCTGAGCGATCAGCCAACTACGACGAGGTATTCCGTCGGCTATATCACCAGGAACCGCCAAAATGGCAGTAACCTCGAGTACACGTTTGAAACTTTAGAGATCACTTCAACTTCAACTTTGCTACATGCACTCTGCATTAGTCGTTAGTTAGGGCCATGGTACCATGGTCTCTCTATGGGCGTCTACAGGCGTGCGGCCTTGCCGGGGCTGTTGGTCGCGCGCTCTGGGAAAAGTGGCATCTTGTGCTTGAAGGCAGCGACGTCGCCGATCAACTCGACGCGGCCACTGGTAGCGCTGCTAGCCGAGATCCCAGCGTCTTGGAACTGCTGCTGCAATAGCATCGCAGCGGTCAAGCCCGTGGACGCGACGGTCGACGCGCTGGAGCTAGAGACCTCGTCCACGGCGAGCTCCGGGAACGGGTGCTTCGCGCCGTACAGACAGATGCTGAGCTTGCTGCGCCGCTCGCCGCCCACGCCGATGAACGAGTCGAAGAACGCCAGCAGGTCGCGCGGCTGCAGAGTCGACACCACGGCGGCTACGCGCTGGCGCCGGTCGAACACGAACGCCTGGTTTGCAATCTCGCGCCACGCGCGCATGGACTCCTCCATCTCGTGCTTGGGCTTCTCCAGCAACGCCTTCACGACTGCGTTCACCTGCTTCTGCCACGTCGCTGCGGGCATCTCCGCGATGAGCCAGCGGAAGCGAGCCACGAAGAGCTCAATGCGCTGGTCCAGAAGCTGCGGCGACGCCACGTCCGACTGGATCAGGATGCGGAAGTAGTCGACGCCTTCAGTACGCATCATACCGGAGAACACCAGGTACCCGAGCTGCTCCTGCGTGCGGAGCTGGTTGAAGCACGGCTCCTTGAAAATGTGCGCAAACAGCTCGAGACGCGCGCGGAGAGCCATGGTGCTGCCTTCCGTCTCGCAGTCCAGCTGGTACAGTGTGCAGATCGCCGAGTTGAGGTTGGCTTCGTTCCATTCACGCCGCTGGAAACGGTATTCGCTTGCATCGGCGAGTTGCACGATGCGCGGCTTGGTGATCTGGCTTGGAAAAAGCGGGAAGCTGCCGCCACCGGTGGTGCCGTTTTTGCCAAAGCCGAAATGTTGCAGGACTTGCTGCATCAAAGGCGGTGCCGCGCTCTGCTGAAGGTTGCCATAGAAGAAGCCCTCCACGAACACCTGCTGGAAGATGAATTGGCTGTGCGATGCCAGGTCGCTCAGAGTGAGGTACTCGATCGCGCGGATCTTGTCGCCCACGCTCCACTTCGAGATCTCCAGCAGTTGGGTACAAACGTGCACGGCGTGCTGGTACGGTTCCTCGAGGAAGAAGTTCTCGTACATGCGCTTCGTACGGTCCTTCACGCGCTCGAAGACGGCGTCTTCGTACTTGTACTCGGGCTTAGTCATCTCCAGCATCTGCTCTAAAACCTTACAGAGCAGAATGGGGAGCTTGTGCGAGTAGCCCCCCACGTGCAGTTCCAGAGCACGGGAGTTGAAGCCGATCTCGTACTCCATGCCTGCAAGTTCCGCGTCATAGGAAACCTCCGTGAGCTTGTCCTTCAAGTAACGCACGAAGAGGCTAGTGAGCACTGCGTGGTACGGGGTCGTGGACAGCGACGGCGAGTACAGCAAGAAATGCAGCATCAGCTTCGGCTTGCGAAACTGCACGTCCGGCTTGTACCATAGGCGACATTGTTCATCCTGCTGGAGTAAAACTGGCGGGGATACTGCAGCACCCTCAGCGCTGGCTCCCAGTGACGAGGAGTCTGAGCGAGGTGGTGTCACGATACGGAAGTCGCTGCAGATGAACTCATTGCGGTGCGGAAGCTTCAACGCTGCGTTCGGGGGAGGAGACGTCCATCGCTGAATCAGCTCAAGGCCAAGAGGTCCTTCGGAGTACGGCGTCTGGTACCACTTTTCAACGCTCTGCGTCTTGCCTTCAAACGTCTTGCTTACCAAAGTGAGGCGCATACACTGCGGAGTCAGCAGATCCAGCACCTGCTGGACCTTGTCCCCATCGTACTCGTAGAGAACATAGCCACCGGACAGAATGTACTTGGGCGGGTAGCGGTGCATGACGTTCGCCAAGTGGCTGGTGTAGTGGATGGGACTCTCCTTGCTCTTGAAGCGGAAGTCCTGCAGCGCCAGATCCTGCGTCTCACGGAAAATCCACGGCTCGAACGGAGCTTCGCGCTGCAGAGTCTGCACGTACTGGTACACTGCTTCCACGACGTCGTTCACCTTCTCAATGCCTGCATCCGTAACGTCGACCTTCACGCAGAACAACCCCCAGTCCTCATTATCACGGAAAAGTCCAGCCGACAGGCCATTTGCCCACTTCTGCGCCTTCAAGTAGCTCAGGATCGATCCAGGACCTTCGTGCCCCATCAAATGCGACAAAATCTTCGTAGGCTTCGTCAGGAAATCCCAGTGCAACGAGGGCAGGGGCCACGAAATATCAATAACACGGAGGTCCTTCACGGGCGCCACATGCACCACGCGCTCCAACCTCGACTCATCAAAAGGCACCGCATCTCCGAACGTCGGGAAGCTGCGACCCGTGTTCTTAATCTCGGAAAACAGCTCCACTGCCCAGCTCTTCAGTGTCGCCAAGCTCTCGTTGCCACAGATCACAAGCTTCATGATGCTCGCGGAGTAGTACGTGGCGTGGAAGTCTAACAACGCCGCTCTCACATCCACGCCCTTCTCACTCGGGACCGCGCCCAAAGTCTCTAAATTCCCCGTGCCGAACTTGTGGAACGGGTGATCCGGGTTCGACAGCGACTTCTGCAGCTGATACAGTCGTCGGTGGTCGTTCTGCAGGTTCTTGGCGTTCTCCGAGTTGACGGCGTTCATCTCTCGCTGCGTGGCCCCTGGCGTGAACAGCGGGGCGATGAAGAACTGCGAGAACCGGTCCAGCGCCTCGTGCAGGTGGTCGCTCAGCACGTCGAAGTAGAAGTTGGTGTGCATCTGAGACGTGGACGCGTTGCTGCGCCCGCTGTGCGCGCTCAGGAACTTCTTGTAGCTGTTCTCGTCCGGGTACTTGGCGGTGCCCAGGAACAGCATGTGTTCCAGGAAGTGCGCGAGGCCCGGCAGCTCCTCCGGGTCGCTCTGGTGCCCCACGTGCACGTCCATGGCGGCGGCCGCCTTCTCCGTCTTGGAGTCCGAGATGAGCAGCACCTGCAGCGAGTTGGACAGCGTGAAGGTCTCGTACTCGCGCTCGTCCAGAGCAGACACATCCATGCCGTTGAGGGTCACGACCGACGCCATGGGGCAGGCAGGCAGGCAGGAAGGAGAACGGCGGGCGGTTATTGATTGAGCAGGAGAGTGCGTCATCGGATAAAAGCGGAAACGTAATGTTTTAACGATCATACAGTATTGAATTAAGATACAAACTACCAATCCCGCATAAGTCGATAGAGCATTTTCCTACAACGCTATTGTATATTATGGGAAACTTTATGCTAAAAGAAATCTACTTAGAGTATTTAGACGCTATAAAGAGTTATTTTAATTTTTCAAGTCCGTTTATGTCCGAAGTTTAACAAAGAGTTCGGGAGTCAACTGTAGCCTCCCGGTAAACTCCTACTACTAGTACTTTCTAGTACTAAGTATGGGTTTCACTCAGACCTTTGAGAATGAACTACTAGCTTAAACAGTGCTTACGTTCTGTCGCGAACACTTTGCTTATTGGTATCCGCGAGTATTGCATACTATAATATGTAATAACATTCTAATTTACGTATAAATTTCGTAATTTTGCCTTAAATACTACTTTTCCAAATGTATTTGGTGAAACCATATATTAAATGTTCTTTCTTTATCCATCAAATATGTATGCTACTCATGATTAAACACATAAGCGGTTGAAAATGCATATAAGCGAAACAACCTTGGTCGGTGCAATTCAGCAGTCCACACATAATTCGATGATCAACGGATCTGAGCTCATTTTTTGCTCTGTCTATACGATACTTTGAGAATAACGCCGTACAATTGCGTATTTTCGGTCATTATATCTATTGCAAATTGTTTTGTATTGCAACTTTTAAAACGTAAAACCTGTACCTCACAGAAAGCATAATTTCGGTCTTTCTGTGTCATCAAGCTCTAAAAGGGGAGCTTGACAAAGAAGGGAAAAAATATTCCATAAGTTTTTCTTCTTGGTAATATTAATACAAGCGGTCAAATCCGCATTACTGTATACATTTCAAAATTGAAAGTTTGTTTCTAAAACTAAAGCGCATTGCCAGTGATTACTTCTACACTTTGAACCCGTGGTGAAGTAGACACCTCCAGTTCTTGCCTCAGCTTGCCAGGGGACGTTTCGGAGCCCCAAAGCGCGAGTGCACGCCAAGATGCAAATATTGCCCTACCCCACCGTAATTTTGCCTGACTCTTTCGCGGGTGCGCACACGTGCACAAGTCTTCACTTCACACCAGGACGGCGAGTACAATGTCTGTATCAGAAGAAAAACCAGTTCTGGATACACGGCGTGAAAATATATGAAGAGATACCAAGCTGTCTTGAAAATGGCCCCCAGTCAGGATGCCGGCGGTGTTGTTGCGGTACGGAGTGCGACCCCATCACGGTGTCAATCACAGTGATTTCGCAAATCGAGTAAAGGTAGCCATCCTTCCCAATGGCAGGTTATTCATTCTCACAACTGCTTTTCTAGCGAACTCCCAACTAAATGAATACCATGTGGTGTACACCATCCCTAAACATATGTTATGAAAGGTTTTTCTCCGGCGTGGCCTCCCCTCCCACATTTTCCCCATTTCAGGCTTGGCCTTGCGCTGGAGGCTAGCACAACCGCACGACCCCGCGAGCTAGACTCGTCTCTTAGTGTCGTTGCCCCAGTCCCGAGCCAGACAGACAGACAGCAAGGCCAGCTCCACCCAAGGCAGGCAGGCAGGCACTCAGTCAGTCCACTCACCCATGTCCAGTCGGAGGCCGTCGTCGCGTACGTCAGCGACCACTCTTGAGCCCCCTAGCGCCCTCGCCCACACTAACCCTTATTTATTCTACCTGTTCGTCTAGGCGCCGCGAGTCAGAGCCAGAGCACCAATGGCAAGACGCGCATCAAGGCCAAGCGGCGATACCTGCTGAAGGTGACGCCCATCGAGGCCTGGGACCTGCTGCCCGCCGAGTCCGGCCGAGCGCGCAACGCCTACTGCACCATGGTGCTGCTGGACGAGAACAAGCGCGAGATCAAGGGCGAGAAGCAGCGCACGCCGCCCATGCGCCAGACAAACCCCGTGTGGAGCCCGCTCAAGGCCGCGGTGCTGCGCTCGCTGGAGAGCAACGTCGAGTCGCACCAGCCGCTGGGCATCGGCGCCGCCGCCGCCTCGGAAGAGTACACCTTCGGCATCCAGACGAGCCTCATGAACGCCAAATACGTGCTGGTCAAGTGCAAGGACAAGGGCCGCGTGGAGAACGAGGACCTGGGACGGCTGCTGCTCAGCCTCGAGGACATGAACACGAGCGGCGAGGAGCGCGTGGCCTGGTACGACCTGCAGCTGCGCCCCGGCGGCAAGATGAAGCGCGTGCAGGGCAAGGTGCGCATCTCCAGCCGCATCATGCGGGAGCCCAGTCTGTGGCAGCTGTGGACGTGCGCGGAGCAAATGCGCCAGGAGCTGCCCGGCAAGGACCGCAGTTTGTACCTGAAGCCGCATCCCAACGTCATCACGGGCAAGGAGGCGGTGGAGTGGATGCTGTGCCACGGACTGAATCGCCCGATGCAAGGAGGAGTGACGTGTTCTACGGCGGAAGAGGCGCTTCTGCTGGGCACGGCGCTAATCCGCAATGGCGTCATGATGCACGTGTCGGGAGACCGCAGATTCACTAACAGCACGTGGAAGTACTACCGCTTTATGGTGAACCATTTGGACTCGACGGTGCAGAAGGAGGCGATTCGACAGCGCGATATGATTCTGTCGGGCGAGGCTGAGGAAGTGGAGGACACGGAGGAGGAAGTGCTTACGCGCACCATGATGGCTTCATCCGTCAGCAACGAGGAGGAGAACGGATTGGGCTCTACCCAGGTGCGCGGTTGTGTTGCTGGAGGATCGGGTGCCAATGAACCGGCGGGAGACTCGAACAGAGGCAAGTCCAAGTCGACGCTAAAGATTGAGGATTTCGAGCTGCTCAAGGTTCTCGGCACCGGAACGTACGGTCGTGTGTTGTCCGCCCGCGGCCCGGATGGGAAGGTCTACGCCATCAAGATCATCACCAAGATCGGCATGGATGAAAACATGCGGAGAAACGCCAAGATCGAGCGCGATATGCTGCGTGAGGTGAGGCACCCGTTCGTGGCCTCGCTGCTGTTTGCTTTCCAGAATGAAGATAAGGTGTACATGGGCATGGAGTTTTATAATGGTGGAGATCTGCGTCACCACTTGACGATGAACCAGAACAACGAGCTGAAGCTGACTCCAGGACGCATTAAGCTGTACGCGGCTGAGCTGGTCGCTGGTTTGGCGCACTTGCACAGTCTTGATATTATCTACCGCGACCTCAAGCCTGAGAACATTCTGATTCAGAAGGATGGTCACGTGGTTCTCGTTGACTTTGGTCTCTCAACCTACGCGCGTGATGAGACGGATAAGAAGGCCCACTCGCTCGCGGGCTCACCGGAATATATCTCGCCTGAAGTCCTCGCTGCTGCGAACCCCAAGAAGGGCGAACCCCCTGCAATTTACGACAAGACGTGCGACTGGTGGAGCTTGGGTATCCTCATCTTCGAGATGTACATCGGACGCACGCCGTTCAAGGACGACAACAAGGCTATCATGTACCGCAACATCGCCGAGGGCTTCCTGTACATTCCGCCTGAGCTTCCGGAGGACGTGCAGTCGCTGCTCGCAGGTTTGATTGAGCGCGACCCGTCCAAGCGTCTTGGGGCCAACGAGGCCGTGCCCTTCTCTATTATGAAACACCCGTACTTCGATGGCATCGACTGGGAGGAGTTGCAGCAGAAGAAGGTGCAGCCTGAGTGGGTGCCCGACGTGATCGACGACGCCGACGCCAAGTACGTGGACAACGAGTTCATCAACCAGGTGCCGGTGGACACGCCCGAGTGGCGCATGCTGGACTCGGTGGACCGCGAGCGGGAGTACTTCGATGACTTCACGTATCGCGCCACCCGAGTCATCCAGAAGTGAGAGGGGGGTGCACAAGAGGCAAAGCTTATCAAGTAAGTAAAAGGAGGTGGGGAGGGATGGTTTGACGTCGTTCATTAAGGCAGGACCAAGAAAGCTGAGGGACTGCATGTAGAGCAGCAAAAGAGTAGCAGACCTTGGGGGTCGAGAGTGCGTGTATCCTTTTGAATTGAACACTCGCAAGTAGTGTCGGTTGTTTGCCTGTCTTCGACGCAAAACAAAGCCCACCTTTTCTATGGACATAAAATAAAGGCCATGTCGACATTGTATAATGTCCGTTTCTTCACTTTATCGAATCCAGGTCTCAGACGCCCCCATGTTCGGCTCCAGCGACCCCGACGCCCAAGAGCGGCTGCTCCGTGCGCCGCTGAACCCGCAGCAAGCGGCCGCGAGCAACGCCGGCAACCCTGGCGGCATCCGGCAGCAGGAGATCGGCGACGTCAGCGGCTTCACGTCGCTCTCGAACCTCTCGGCGCCCGCCACATATTGGCAAAAGTGCGGCTAGAGAATTTAGAGAGATTCTCTAAACGGATTGCTAATCATTCATATTCTTGCGACGACATAATATGATATGACGCAGGATGAAGATGATGGAGGTGGCGACGCTCATGCGCTACCTGCGCTACGCGAACGTGGTGCTGGCGGTGCTGCAGGCGCTCGCGGGCTTCCTGGGGCTCTTCAACCTCGTGGTGCTGGACATCACGTGCTTCCTCATCTCGGTCTACGCCATGTGAGTCGTTGTGATTCCTCATATCGATATGAAATTTGCATGCTAATATGACAAAATATCCGTCATAGCATCTTCGCGCTGCTGCTGCTGGCGTTCGAGTGCCGCTTCAAGCACATGGAGCCGTGGATCCGCCAGCAGTTCGGCTTCCTGTTCACGTACCGCGGTCGCACGGCCTTCATCTTCATCGTGGGCTTCTTGGACTTCGGCATGGAGGGCTCGCTGCCCTATTTTGTGGGCATCCTCATGTGCGGTAACGCCATCCTGAGCCTGCTCATCATGCTCTTCCACCCGCAGTTCCGCGAGGGAACGCTGGACATGGACATGGACCCCACGGTGACGTACCGCCCCGCTGCCGAGGAGACGGAGACGCTGCTGCGTCAACACGACGGACTCGCGTCCAAGGCGGGGGCATTCGTGCTGCATGAGGCGGAGGAGCACCCGGAGTTCATGGCCAAGGTATCATATCATATCATATCATATCATATCATATCATATTGACAATGGTCATATTGTTGCTCACATTGGACTAACTGTTGTTTATTTCTCGTTGCGGTGCGTAGATGGCTCAGTCGTACGCCTCCAAGCACGGATACGTGCCCCCCGCGCAGAAGTAGCGGTCAAGCCGTGAGCTCGCGTGGTTCAAACCTCCTTTTTCCTATGTATTTGTCCATCTTACGAATTAACCACGCGCTGAAAAGCGTCGCGTCTGCGCGATGAATCAACCAATACGGCTTTGTAAATCGTATCGGCCACCGTTGAAGTTATCGACGCTCATGCGATTATGCTTATATAATTCATCTAGTTTTCTAATCCAGGTTGTGTGTCTGCTCCAGTGCCGAAGCAGGTCGCTGTGGCTCGTTGGTGTCGAACCACCAGCTCCGTCAGGAACGACAGCACGCGGTCACAACCTGAGCTGCTCAACTCTTCTAGGTCTGGAACTGCGAAGGTGCTGACGTCGCCATTCGACTTCTCAGCTCCTGCCTCCATCAGCTCTGCATCGGTTGCACTCGAGCCCATGTGCACGGCTACTCCATTGGGCGTGCGCTGGGCTCCTATCAGTTTTGACAAGGGGTGACTCCAGAGCACCAGCGGCGGCGGAATCGACGTTGACGACATGAGGGCGGTTGTTAGCGTTGCAAGCGTTCCTTCCGACGCGAACTCGAGCAGAAGAAGACGCAGTGAAGTCGCCACCAGGATGCGGGCATTTGGCAGGAAAATGTGCGCGTCGTACAGCTCGTTGGGAAGCTGCAGCTTGAACTTCAGCGGCAAAGTCAGCAGCAGTCGAGACACCAGCGCGTCCGCGGGCGTGTACACTCGGACTCGCTGGTCGCTGGTCACTCGAAGCAGTCGTGGCTCACGACGGCGGTAAACTTCTTTCCCCAGTCCTGTACGACGGTCTAACGCTGAGGTTGTTGCGGTGATCCCCGCTGCTGTGGTGGCTGCTAGGTCTAGTACTCCGGCTGCAGGTTTGACTGCGACCCCGATGAGCCCCTTGCCGACTCCCTCGATGAATCCTGGGAGCCCACCGTGGATTGCGCCTTGTGTAGGAGCTGTAATGACACCTGTGACGCCAGCGAAGATTCCCTTTCCAAGCTGCTTCGTACCATGAATTAACCCCGTTCCAATGTGCGTGGCAACCTGCTTCCGCGGACCCTGCGCGCGGCGTTCAGCCAAGTATTTGCGATCCAGTGACAGCGTCGCGATGCCCTCGGACAGCGTCCCCGTCACCTTACTCGCAGCATTGAACGCACCATACAGTGAGTGGGTGAAGAGGCTGGTAGTTCCGCGCGAGAGTCCAAGCACAAACTCTTGTGGAGATGTCACGAGTCCCGCGGCGGGTTCGTAGAAGAAGTCCTTCACGCCCACGCCAAGGTTGGTCACGAGACCCACAGGATTGCCCAGGATGTCGGCAGCTCCTACCAACGAGTAGATCTGACGCATTCCTTGCAGCATGTAGTGCTGCTGCACGGTCGACATCAAGAAGGCACCGGAGGCGAACGCGTGGTTCAGATGCAGCGCGTTCAAGTACAGCGTCGCGCTGTCGATCTGCGAGAACGTTGAGCTCAGAAGCGCCTTCGTAACCGCTATCGGGAGCTTGACGAGCGACGCCAACCCCGTTGCCGACTCATCCGCCTCCCCGTAGTGGTTGAGGATCGTGATGCTGAGCTGGACCTTAACCGGATGGAGCTGCAGCGTCTCAATGTAGATCCTCCGCTCAGAGTTCGCGGTGAACCTTTTCTCCGGCGAGCCTCTGGACTGCACCTTCGACGCTTCACTCGTGAGACGTCGTCGCTCTGGAGGATAATTCCTCTCCAAGGCTTCGGAGCAGTCCGTGACGAACGCAGCGATGGCGAGCAAGAAGGCCTCATCGATCTGGATCCGGGCGGGTTGCATCATGGCCGAGAAGTACTTGATGTAGTCCATGTTCTCGTCGTAACTCAAGCGGAGGATGGACAAGTGGAAGAAGTGGGGCCTGTTCGACCGCGCTCCAGACTTCGCGTCGCTCTTCTCCCCGTTGTCAGCTTCGTTTCCGTTCTCAGTCCCCTGTGCGGATCGGACTTCAGCGCTCTTCGACTTCTCAGGCGAAGGTGCCGACGCCTCATTACGGAAGCCAACGCACCCGCTGCCTTTCTTCAAGATGGGCGCGACCACGACGGGGTAAATGGCTCCAGTGAGTTGGTTATCGAGCTGGAAGCACCCGATCTTGACCTCGCACTGGTCGTGGTCGTTGTTGATGTTGGCGTACGCGATGTCCACATCCTGTCCCGAGAAGAGAAGCAGCTCGTCCGGTGTACTCGTCACGAATGAAACCCCAAAGTGCGGCAAGCGGAAGTGCGCCACCACCTCCGACGTGAATCCTGGCGTCGTGGACCTCTCGGTCTCTCCGTGCGCTGCTACGAGCTGTCGAGTCTGCTTCCCCGCCCGTTCCTTCCGGTTAAGAGGCTCATCTTGAGCCACCATAGTCTTGGTGAGCCCCTGCAGGTGCCAACGCACGTACACTCGACTCGGAGCTTTGGGTAAGGCGGCCTTTGACGGGATCTCGACCTGCTGCGACTCTCCTGGCTGGTCCAGCAAGATGGAGCTGTGGTAGTCGGACGAGGTCGTGCCGTCTTTCGGTGCGTACCAGACACTGATCTCACGGTTGGGAGTGCCCAGGAAATAGGCTTCGTCCCAGCCAAAGCAGACGCTCTCACCCGGTGCCAAGCTCTGCATGACTCCACGCTGGAAGGCCGACGCGTCCTTCTTGACGCCGTCGAAGATCTGCTTGAACCAGATCGTCTCGCGCGCGCACGAGTTGATGATCCGGTACAGTGGGAACTCCGCCACATTTTCGCTGGTTACAACGACGCAGACCTGAACCGCCGCTTCGACGCGAACTTGCACGCGCAAGACACAAATGCGAGAGGCGTCGGGGGTGCTGACTTTCAACGCCGTCTCGCTGACGTCATGCAGCGAGAACTTGCCACTCCACTGATAGTCTTCAGCTTGGGGACTTCCACTTGGGGGACTCCGGACTTTCAAGCGGATGCACGTGTCCGACGGAATGGACGAGTGCGCCCACCAGCTGAACTCGGACGTGGAGCGAGGTGGCGCAACGAGGATCTTCTTGTCGTCTGCTGGACCCTTCTTGGCAGCCGAGACGTCGTACACTGCCGAGGCCAATAGCTCGTGATCGGTCTGGTTCAGTAGTAAGTATCGCTCCACGAACGTGACGACCGTCGAGCTGGAGCCGCCCACTTGTTTGAACAGCGCGACGATATCGTGGTAGCGTTTGGTGGCTTCGTTGTACACGCGGAGTAAGGTGTTGGCCCCTACTTCCAGACTGATGTCCTGGGCGCTGGACGACTGCTGCGTATTGCCCTCCAGCTGCACCATGATCGCACTCACTTCCGAGTAGTAATGCGCCTGCAGCTCGTCCTCATCGATCGCGTCTTCAGACACCGCCTGGTCCTGAAGCGCGTTTAACTTTGCGTGGATTTTCTCCATCTCCGGCGAGCCGCAGCATTCCTCCGTCTGCTTCTTCCTGGACGGAGAGAACGGAGACTTGGCGAACCGAGCCATCATGGACTTTGTACCAGGGATCTTCTCGATCAATTTGGGCTGCGGCGAGAACACCAGAGGGAGGGACGTTGCGTTCCGAAGGAGGAAGCGCGGCTGCACTACCATGAAGTGGCCCGCGTTCTTCTCTCGCGTCTCCTTGCTGTCGAACGATACGTTCAACGTCGCTGTCCTTGACTGGAAATCCAAGAGCGACAGTACGACGTTGTTGCTGTTAGTTCCCGGCTTCAGTGGCAATGACGAGATGGCTTTCAATGCAGAGGCGGGGATCGTGGGCTTTACAGCCTCCTCCGCTGCATCCAAGACACTGGGGATTCGGAAGAGCCGACTCCAACTGGCGCCCGTCATGGATATCGAGCAGTACGTCTCATCTTGGAGAGCGGACGAAAGCGTGTCAACCCGACCGTGGGGAGGAATCACTTGGGAGGAGACGACATGCGCGTCTTCACTGTCGGCAGCGGCTCCGGTAGTGCGCCGCACCTTTTTCAGTGCGAACAACACTGCGATGATCGGCACGCCGCAGTTGTTGACCAGTGTCAGTGGAGACATCAGCTTGAGTTGCGCGTACTGCAGACTGCTGGCGTTGGAAGACGTGAAGACGCGGCTGTGAGCGTGGAAGAAACTTCCGTTGGCGTTGCAGATCTGGCTCGGGTGGAAGGGGATCGTCCCGTCGATCATCTTCTGGCACTTGCACGCGTAGTCGTCGAGCACGAGCGAGCAGGACGCAGTGTGCAGCGTGCTGTCTTCCTTCTCGCTGATGAATAACTCGTTACTCCACCGATGTTCCCTGTCAGCCGATGGCGGTAGCGCTGAAAGCTTCGAGCTGCTGGAAACCGGGGCAGGCGATTGATACAGATGCGGCTTCATGAAGACCCGCACCGACCAGATCTGAGGAACGAAGCGGAACGGCACACTGCACGCGCCCTTGGGCTCAATGGTTCCGATCTCCGTGATGGTCTTTCCGTCAGCTTCCAGGACGCCACAATCCACCGCAATACTCGTCTCGTTGAACAGCCGAACCAAAGAGGAGATCGTGAACGTTCTGTACCCGGTGCCAGCAGAGATATCAAGCAACGCGTGCAGTAGCTGTGGCCTCGGGATACTCGGTGGTGTGGCAGGACGAGCCTCTCCGTTCTCCTTCATATTTTCCGGATCCCCCTCGGCATTCGCATTGCGTGGTCGAACTGCGTAGATGTACTTGCCTGTGTTACGAATGGGGATGTCCGTCAGTGGGTGCCATTCATTGTCATCCCAGCAAAACGACACGGTCTGCTCTGCTCGAAGAGATGGAGAGATGGACGTCAGTAGCTCGAGAGGCACTTTGGCTCGGTTTGCCAGTATTTCACGCTTTGGTTTCCGCGTAGACGCGTACGTGAACCCTCGAGACGCAGTTCCGATATCGTGTGTGACCCAGTAAGTGATTGGCGCTCCCGTGTCATTTACCAAGTAGCAGTCAGATGATATGACGTTCGTTGGGGAGACGTAAGGCGCGCGGGCACAGTTCAAAGCCCCCTCGTAAGCTTTCGCCGTCAAGCAGAAGGAGTTGATCATAGCAGGTGAGATGTTGATGTTGAGTGGGTGGCCCTCCTTCCCAGTAAAGTCGAGATTGGCTGTCATCTCCCCCGTCTCGTCGCGGATCAAGGAGCCTTTCAGGTCGAACATCCAGGGCTCCACTATGGGCTCCCACGAGCCTAACGCCGTATTGAACCCCCAGATGCTGACTCCATCGTCAGCACACGGTTCGTTCAGACTTTCGTCCGGGAATTCTACTGCCACCTCTGTCAACGTGGGAACGACGCCGTCAATCCGCTCTCCAACCTCGTACGTGGCCTTGCACATGGCGCGGAAGGTGTACAAGCGCGCTATCGGGGATAAGTGAGGCCCACTTTGCCGAAGAAGCGTGATGCTTGTATCTTCCAGCAAGAACTCGACCATACTGATGCTGTCCTCTCGGAACTCGATCTCTGGTGGTGCTAGAGGCCTTGATGGAGCTTCCGCAGGCTTAGAGTCGCCGTCTTCACCTTCGAAAGTTCCAGTTTCTTCGGTCTTTTCCTTCTCGGAACTACTATCGCTGGCTTCATCATCCGTTCCGAACACCTTTTGAGCTTGAGAGAAGAGGAAGAGGTCGAGAGTACACACAACAGCGTGGAAATGCGTGAGTGTGACTGCCATCGTGGCTTCAGCGTCTTCAGCAGTGACCAACTCGAGATCGATGGTGAAATCATCGCACACAGTGCGCTCGTATCTTGAAAGATCTAACGCTCCAGGCATGTCCGCCTTGGTGGGCGACTCGGACTGAGAGGAAGGCGAGGCTGGCACTGTTAAAACTGCAGACTGTGGTGGCCATTGCGAGCTCACTTTCACGCACATATTCCTCCCGTACAGTTGAGTTCGCGAGTTCTCAGGCTCGTCGCTGTGATACCGACCAACAATGCACCCACCCGCTATCATCTTCAATGTGGTAGCATCAGAGTGAAGGCGTTGGGAGTCCTCGTCTTCACTTCCGAGTTCATCAACGCTGTTCGGAACGCATTCAGCAGCGAGGTAATGCACGAAACCCGTTGTAATCGACACGTCCAATGAAGTTTCCGCGCGTTCGATTTGCTCCGAGAGATCCGATTCAATGGAGGCGAAGTACCGAAGTCGCTGGCCGAACTCGACGATTAACGGGAGCAGCTCGCAGTTGTCCAAGTGGATTCGGACCTCTGTGGGAGGAATCGCAACTTCGGGTGATGGAGCTCGTCGATCCAGGATGATGTCGATACCTTGCTTGGATACGTCTTCCGATAGAGAGAAAATACTGCCACAAAGCGCCCTCACTTCAGACTTTGGAACGTCTTCTTGAGCTTCGTCTTCACTCCAATCAATCTTCCACAAGGAGCCTTTGGAAGACGACGCGCGGTATTGAGACCGCAGTGACGCGAACCCGTCGGCAGCGAGTTGAAATCGCTCGAGACACGCGCGAGCTATCACAGCACCACTTGAGGGGGTTTCAGAGCTGGCGTCGTCCACGGAGGGATCCAGCGGGTCTAGGAGATCCAGGGCGAGATCTCCAAAGTCAAACTCCATATCGGAAACTTTCGTCTCGTCGGCGTTGACGAAGCTGCAAACTGGAGCCGGTGGTGACCCGACGAAGTTGTTGTCCAGAACGCGAGAGAGAAGCTCAAGCTGGTACGGATTAAACGCTAACGTTGTTGTAGATTGTGTCACTGGAGAATTATCTGCAGGGGTTGCATCAGTTTCCTCTTGGTCTTTTGTGCCAGACTTCATCCAGTTGTTTGTCGACCACAATTCCACTTTGATGCGGCTGCACATTCTCTCCATCTCGGCAATAACCACGGCAAGATCCAGCGCTGAGGGTTTCGTTTCCTCTTGTTCTCCCCCTTTAACATTTGTGAGTGCCAGTGGGAGGGCCACGTACTCGATAAACAAGGCACTAAACTTCCCCACAGAGTAGCGGCACACCGGAAGCTCGTCCTGTTCATCGGTCTTGGATTCCTCATTAGTGGCAGCTTGGTTAGGGCGTTGAGGTTTGGTCATAACGGTGAAAAGTTGAACGCTGCCAGCTTGGATTCCACTCTGCTCCTGCGTCGTGTCCTCCGGGTAAGCTCGAGACGCTGCGGATACGTTCCGAACGTCAATTTCGATGTGATCGGATGGCGATTTGTGCTTGCCCTCGGCCTCGCAGGTCGGCAGCTTCAAGGTCACGTGAGAAATGTCGAGCTCGAGACTTACCCGGTCGTTTAGTGTCTTCATCCCGGGTGGCATTCGCAGCAGGTCCGTCCACCGAGAAAACCCACCGATCTCTATCGCAAGATGATCCAGGAATGGAGACCAGTACGCGCGCAAGTAGTTCATCTCCACGTCTTCGCTCTCGATTCGGTAGTACGAAGCGGCTCCTCCACGATGCTCCAACGAGCTGAAACCTGCCGACTCGAGCACAACTCGCACTGGCGTCCGGGCTTGAAGTAGCACACTCGTTTCCTCCGAAAATTCCGGACTCTGAGCTTCATTATCAGCGGAATCGTTCTCCAATTTGATCTGGTTCAGCCGAGACGCTGTCAATTGGATCTCACCGATACCCTCCAGAGTGGCACAGACGTACTGCGTCTGCAGCGTCGAGACATCACAGCGCAAGTCTGAGCCACAAAGTCCAAACGAAACACGCTCCTGCCAGCACGCTTTCGGCATGAAAAATGCAAAATATCGCTGGACTTTCACTTGGAGCGCGAAACGAGCCAGCGGTTCGAGTGCACCACTTTGGGTTATTACGCTCGGATCCGAGGCTGACGATTCTGCACTTGGCGCTTTTGAGTGATATCGAACCAGAGCAACCAGCAGCTCGTGATCCCAATACAGAGCGGCTTGCTCGACGTTGATTTCACCCATAAGCGGCTCCGAGCTGGATATCATGACGCTTGTCTTTCCGCTTAGTTCAAGGAGCTTGCAAGTGCGATATCCCGTACACCGATCGAAGACTGGGTCTGCTGTGGTTTTCGCCACGGGTAATGGTGGAGGGATTGATGAGGGCGTTGGGCCATCAGCGTTCTGTGCACTAGCGTCGTCCGCGGACGATCCGTCCACCGTATTATCTGGTACAGTGCTGTACTTCACGCATTTTGCAAGTGACAGCAAGCCCATATCCACAGCGGCAGCCTGGGCGGCGGAGGAAAACCTCGCCATCACATTCAGGTCTCGGATGTCCAGCTCAAAGCCCGTGATCTCTTCCGACGCACTAGAAGCCGCGCTCAACGCGGTTTGGATCGGGCCTTCGCCGTTGAAGTCGATCAGGATTTGAGGGATGGAGAAGCAAACGTTGAACCGCTCGTCTTCCGGTATGAACGACGCAATCGACCCAGCCTTGGCAGCTTCTTGCCCCTGCTTCGGCGACTGCCACTCGGCTGACGCTTGCAGAAGCTGCTGGTACTGCTTACTCGACATGGAGAACTGAATGGGGGGCGCCGTGCACTTCATTTGCCACTTGGGGACGAGGTAGCCTTCCACCAGTTTCTCTCCGTAAAATACCAGGCGTGTACTCTGCATCAACGTAGAGCGCTTACGCTGGACAGTATCCGTTTTGTCCGCTTCACCCTCGTCTTTCTCCTCTTCCGTGCTTGCACACACTTTGGGCTCTAAGAAGTAGGTCTCAGCGCCTTCAATCGACAGCTCAAACGTGTTGTGAGCTGCCCCATTCTGGAAGTGCGTGCCCACCAGTCTAGCCTCCACCTCTGCTGAGGCGTCAGTAGTATGGACAAACACGTCGATCTCGGGAAGTTTGACAGAAAACACCACTTCTCGTGTATGAACTGCGGCCGTGTCGCTCTTTCGCCGCGCTTTGGCAGTTCCAAAGGCGTTCTCAATGGACGCTTTGCGTTGCAATTCGACGGGAAGCTTCGATACTTTTCCAGCAGTTTTTGTCGGCGTGGCAGCTTTGATCGCTGCAACAGGCTCATCGGATTCATCCACGCGCGCTATGAAATACGCACGGAGCTTCGACGTCGCGTACAAGTTGTGGATGTAGCGGAACCGCTCGAACACGCAGTCGAGTTGGAATTTGCTCTCGGAACACTCGATGTTCAGCTCCACGAACGGGTTCTTGCGAGACACCACCTGCCCATTAGGCGAGATAGTGTCAGTCATGGACAAAAGAGCTTGTGGCTCCTTCTCCAGCGTCGCGGCCTCATACGTCTGGCGGAAGTCGAGGATCTGGACAGACGTGATCCGTGACGACACGGTGGAGGAACTGGTCCGCTGCAGCACCGTCACCACAAACTCGTTGAGCTCAAACCGTAAGAAGTCCCTCGTGTCCGACTTGTCCCCGACCTTGTACTCCTCAACGAGAACAACCTCGAAGCTAATGACCACTAAGTCCAACGCCATGAGCAGCGCCTCCACGTTCCGTTCCTCGCAAAAACTCGCGGTTCGAGCCTCCGACGACGCGTGCATTCGGTCGTTCACCGCCAAGTAAATCTCCAGCTTGTCGATAAAGCTATCTCGTGTGGACGCAGATCCATTCGAACTGCCGCTTGACGTTCGTCCGGAGGAAAACCGGGACTTCCATTGGGATAATTTCCGTGGGGAGTCATGGCCCTGACCTTCGAGTTCCAGTTCTCGGGCGGCGCAAAGCCGGAAGAAGACAATAGTCGGCACCTCTAAGACGTCCTCGAGAGCGTTTAGTCGAGAGCGATCGGCCATGACGCTCTCGATATCGAGTTTCTTCTTCTTGGCGGCCCGCAGCATGTTCTTGTGCAGGTGGATGTACTCTTTCCGAGCGAACCAGAGCGTCGCGAAGAGCTTCCAGCTGCACCGACGATGAACAACACTCGACCTGCGGGCCGGAGTCGCTGTCGTTGACGCTGTTGCGGTCTTTTGACTCGATAATGAATGACGGTGCAGTTCCAGAACGCCGTGCAGGGCGTACTGCCACCATAATCTGGCGTTCGAACGCACTGGGACTAGTGGTCGCTTGCGTTGGAAGTGGAGACGCTTGAGGTACATCTCATGGGCGGATACAAAGTCTGCGATGCTGATGAGGAACGTACTCTGCTGAGGAGTCAAACACGCCCGGATAGCGCTGATCTCGGCGGAACATCGCAGCTTCGGGATGGTGGACGCTGTCCGCTCGTCGTGGTTTCGAGCCAAGTTGATGCGAGTGCTGAAAGGATGAATAACATTCGAGCCCGACGTCGACGGACCTTTTCGAGACTGCGCGCCCTTAGCCTCGATGTGGTCGCTATAGACACTGGCCTGCACCATCTCCAGACGTCGGTGCACGAACGCAGTGCGAGCCTGCGCGCGATCCACAAACTCTTCTTGCCCGTTGGCGTTCGTCGTCGAGATCACGATCGAGTCGATCGTGAGCCCCAGAGCCAACGGAATCGACGACGCCAGGTGCTTCGAGTCCTCGTATCGGATGTGGATGTTGGAGAACTCGAACGAGACGTTGTCTAGGATCGTGTTGAGGATCTTCTTGCGGTAGCCCCAAGACGCCGTGGGGTCCGAGTCCCCCGCCCCAGCTCCAGCTCCAGCTCCATCCCCTTCACTCTCACTCGTCGTACTGCCGTCGTTCTTCACCGTCTCCAGCAACTCGAGCATCCGCACTTCCTGCTGCTTGGCCCAGCGCGTCCGCAGCGCGTACGAGTCGTCGTCCTCCTCGCTCCGCCGAGCTTCGTCCTGGTCCGTGGGCTCCACCACCAGGAAGACGTCCTCCACCTTGATCTTGACGGCCTGCGACGTGAGCCGCTTCCACGGCACCTTGATGCTCAGCCGTCCGACGCTGCCCGACTTCATCTTCATGGGCAGCTGGAACTTGTCCAGTGCCGCGCCGCGCATCCGCAGGTCGCGGAACTCCACTTTACCCGCGAACAGCGCCACCTTCATCTTCTCCGAGTCGAGGCCCTCCACCCACTCGCTCACATACTCCTCCAGCACCGACTCCACCACCTTCTCGAACATGACCAAGACGAAGCCAGCGTCCCTCTCCACGCACTACAAGGGGGTGTAAATAACCAACAGACAAGGGCTTTTAGCAGTCGTTACTTGAGTAGTAGGGGGCTTAGACCCGAGAAGAGCACGGGTGGCTGCAGAATTGAATGGAGAATATCATAACGCCATCGAAGAGATAGATAAAGTAGGGGAAGCCTACCTATAAGCCTTTAGGAGGAGGAGGAGCAAGCCGCTTGATCGGACTCTCGACTCTCTGCGGAATGAGCCACTTCACTTCAACTTGGCGCGTTGGTGGCGGTTGGTAACGGCTCGAAACCCATCTTCCGTCATAAAATACTCTGCTAAAAATAGCTTTTATGCCGCATCTCAGGTCGGAACAGCCATGGGCTCAGCTCGCACGAAGCGCACGAACCTGCAGAAGCGTCGCAAGCGGCGGCTGTTTGCGACGCTGGCAGCGGAGATCCAGGCGAGTGTGAGTGCTCGGTGTGACCACCATGGAACGCTCTTCATGGTGGTGGGGTTTTCTCCGCTCAATTCGTTGTACATGGAGAGATATTCACGGTTGAATGCATCTCTCGCAGGAGGAGGCTCAGTGGACACCGGAACGACAGGAGCTCGAGCTCATGCGCAACGAGGAGCAACGGCAACGCGTCCACGATCAGTGGGAGAAGGCAGTGGCGGAGTCTGGCGCAAAATTCAATAAAAAGAGGAAGATCCTGGCCCAGAGACAGCACCTTATCCTCGCTCTTCGACAGGTACTCCTAGCTACAGATAGATAGATAGATACCCTCTATTTGAGACGGTCTAGTGCTAACTTGGAGGAGTGTATCATACTGTGTAGAAAATGCAAGAAGGGGAAGCCAAGTGAAGCGCTATTATACATAGAGAAGGCCACTCGCCGTTGGTGAGGCAGTAACAAGGTGTTGGTCTTCTCCTTGAGGAGCTACTGTACAGTTGGTGGTCGTGCCGTATCCGGTGCGTTGGCATGGTGTACGTGCATGTGTGGAGGGATCGCGTCCGTCAACAAGAATTGCGAGCAGGTACTGTACATGTACCGAGTGGTTTTTCAGCATGGACGTTGTGCTTATGCGACGCTGGTATCGCTGCACTCAGCGTTCGCAAGCACACCCCGCCACGAAGCTGATTGGTCGACTATACGCTAGTCCAGTCGTGAAACAGGGTCCGGTGATTATGAACGCCTCGAAGCGCTGCAGACGAGAGTCGAGCAATCGCAACGCTCATCAGTTCGTACCCCGGATAGCGTGGCCATGAGATCAGCAAGTCAAGCTCACTTTCCATTTGGAGCAAAGACTTAAGTCCGGTGGTCCCACGAACGTCCTGGACAGAGTTCGTTGGCTCGTCATGAAAGCGCAGGAGAAGGATCAACCGGTATTCGGGTACGACAACGCCAAGACGCTACTGGCTCAAGGGCCCCTCGAGCTACACGACCACGTCGCTACTCGCATGACCAAGGGCTATGGAGGCGTTCTACCGCAAATGGAGGTGCGCTTCAAGAACGTATCCATCTCGGCCGACATCGCTGTCAGCGACAAGAACGACGCCAAGACGGAGCTCCCAACACTCCCCAACGTGGTGGTCAAGACCGTCCGAGGCTTGGTAGCCAAGAAGCACACAGTGCGGAAGCAGATCCTCAAGAACGTGAGCGGCGTGTTCAAACCGGGCTCCATGACGCTCGTGCTGGGTCAGCCTGGCTCGGGCAAGTCGTCGCTCATGAAGCTACTGAGTGGGCGATTCCCTGAGGACAAGAACGTGTCGATCGAAGGAGAAGTGACGTACAACGGAACGCCTGGCACTGAGCTTCGCAAGGTCTTGCCGCAGCTCGTGTCGTATGCGTCGCAGCGGGATGGGCACTACCCGACGCTGACGGTGAAGGAGACGCTGGAGTTCGCGCACGCCTGCTGCGGTGGGGATATGACCAAGTTCTGGGAAGGAGGGCTGGTTCACGGCAACTCCTACGAGAATGTAGAGGCGCTCAAGGTGGTGCGAGCCATGTACCATCACTACCCCGACCTGGTGGTCCAGCAGCTCGGTCTCGAGCACTGCCAGAACACCGTCGTCGGAGCACGCGATGCTGCGTGGCGTCTCAGGAGGCGAGCGGAAGCGCGTCACGACTGGCGAGATGGAGTTCGGCAACGTGTACGTCAAGATGATGGACGAGATCAGCACGGGCCTCGACAGTGCTGCGACGTTCGACATCATTTCGATGCAGCGCAGCATTGCCAAGAAGTTTCACAAGACAGTGGTCATTTCACTGCTGCAGCCGTCCCCAGAGGTGTTTGCGCTCTTCGACAACGTCGTGATGCTGAACGACGGTCATATCGTGTACAACGGGCCGCGTGAAGAGGCCCAGGGTTACTTTGAGAGCCTGGGGTTCCAGCGTCCTCCTCACCGCGACGTCGCTGACTTTCTCTTGGATCTCGGCACCGACAAGCAGCTCCAGTACGAAGTCCATGCAGACGGAATTCCTCGCACCCCGAGAGAATTCGCCGATGTATTCGAGGCCTCTTCGGCGTACACTCGGATGCGGAGCCATCACGACGAATCCGACGGTTTTCAGACGAGTACCGATATTCGTCAACCTGAATTCTACCAGGGCTTTTGGTCCAGCACCGCGTCGCTCGTCAAGCGCCAGCTCATTATGATGAAGCGGGAGCTATCGAGCCTGGTTGGTCGGTTGGCGATGAACACGGTCATGGCGTTGCTGTACGGGTGCGTCTTCTTCCAAGTCGACCCGACTGACCCGCAGTTGGTGATGGGGATCATCTTTGAAGTGGCGCTTTGCTTGTCCATGGCTCTACTGGCTCAAGTTCCCAGCATCTTTGCAGCTCGCGAGGTCTTCTGACAAGCAGCGTCGTGGCAATTTCTTCCGGACGGCGTCTTATGTGCTGAGTTTCTCTGTCAGCCAGATCCCCCCGATCATGGTGGAGACGATGGTCTTCAGCACCATCGTCTACTGGATGTGCGGCTTCGTGAGCTCGGTCTGGAGCTTCTTGCTCTTTGTGGCGATCCTGTGCCTCATCAACATCTGGTCATCCGCGTTCTTTTTCTTTCTGGCGTCCGCGTCGCCCAACGTTAACGTGGTGAACCCAATCGCCGGCGTCGCAGTTGAACTCTTTATCCTGTTCGCTGGCTTCACGATCACGAAGGACCAAATTCCGAGCTACCTCGTGTGGTTATACTGGATTAATCCAGTCAGCTGGGGCGTTCGTGCTCTCGCCGTCAACCAGTACACCGAGTCACGCTTCGATACGTGCGTGTACGAAGGCGTCGACTACTGTGACCGATATGGCATGAAGATGGGGCAGTACGCGCTCAGCACCTACGAAGTTCCGTCCGAGAGGTACTGGTTGTGGTATGGCATGCTGTACACGGTCGTCTCGTACGTGTTCTTCATGTTTTGCTCGTTTATTGCGTTGGAGTACCACCGCTACGAGAGCCCGGAGCACGTCGCGCTCGACAATGAAGACACAGCTACTGATGCCATCAACAAGATGTACACTTCGAAGCAGGATGGGTACGCTCTAGCAGAAACCCCACGCAACCTGCCTGTCGGAATGGATACTGCCGTCTCGGTGGCGCCTGACGATGACAAGAAGTTTGTTCCAGTACCTGTCACGGTGGCTTTCAAAGACCTGTGGTATACTGTTCCAGACCCGACCGACTCGAAGAAGTCGATCGACCTGCTCAAGGGGATCTCCGGGTACGCGCTCCCGGGCACGATCACGGCGCTCATGGGCTCCTCGGGTGCTGGTAAGACAACGCTGATGGACGTGATTGCTGGACGCAAGACGGGAGGCAAAGTACAGGGACAGATTCTGTTGAACGGCTACACCGCTACTGACTTGGCTATCCGTCGCTCCACGGGCTACTGCGAGCAGATGGATGTCCACTCGCAGTCGTCTACGATTCGTGAGGCGCTGACTTTCAGTGCGTTCCTACGCCAGGGTGCGGGCGTGCCCGACAGCTACAAGTATGAGTCGGTTGAGAACACGTTGGAGCTGCTGGACCTGACTCCGATTGCCGACCAGATCATCCGCGGTAGTTCCGTGGAGCAGATGAAGCGGTTGACCATTGGCGTGGAGCTGGCAGCACAGCCGAGTGTTCTCTTCCTGGACGAACCCACGAGTGGATTGGACGCTCGCTCGGCCAAGTTGATCATGGACGGCGTTCGCAAGGTGGCCAACACCGGCCGCACCATCATTTGTAGGATCCACCAGCCTTCGGCCGAGGTTTTCCAGGTATTCGACAGTATGCTTCTGCTCAAGCGTGGTGGGGAGACGGTGTTCGCTGGTGAGTTGGGCGAGAACGCGCAGAAGATGATCGACTACTTCGAGGCGATCGACGGTGTGGAGAAGCTGAGGGAGAACTACAACCCAGCGTCGTGGATGCTGGATGTGATCGGCGCTGGTGTCAGTAAGACCGACTCAAACTCGACGGACTTCGTCGCGCTATTCAAGTCAAGCGCCGAGTTCGAAGTCTTACAGGAGAACCTGGATCGCGATGGTGTATCACGACCGTCAGCGTCCATTCCTGCCCTGGAGTACGCCGACAAAGGTGCTGCGACGGAACTGACCCAGATGAAGCTCCTGCTGCAGCGTTTCTGGAAATTGTACTGGAGAACAGCGTCCTACAACTTGACTCGCTTAGGCGTTGCTCTGGTCATGGGTCTGCTCACTGGTATCACGTACATGTCGACGAACTACGGCACCTACGCGGGCATCAACTCCGGCATGGGAATGGTGTTCACCGTGATGGCATTTCTTGGAGTCACCTCGTTCAATGGTTTGATCCCCGTCGTAGCCGAGGAACGCGCCGTGTACTACCGCGAGCGCGCATCGCAGACCTACTCAGCGCTCTGGTACTTCTTCGGCTCGAGCGTGGTGGAGATACCGTACACTTTTGCAGCAGTACTGCTGGCCATGGCTGTCTTTTACCCCATCGTCGGCTTCACCGGTGCACAAGTTTTCTTCACGTTCTACCTCATCCTGACGTTCTACATCCTCTTCCACGAGTACCTCGCTGAGTTGGTGGTCTTCGTATCCCCCAACGCGGAGATGGCCGAGATTTTGGGCATTGTGGTGAACCTCGTTACCTTCCTCTTCTCGGGGTTCAGTCCTCCGGCTGCTGCTCTGCCTGTGGGCGTCAAGTGGATTTACTACATCAACCCGCTGACGTACACGCTTGCTGCACTCTCCGCGGTTGTGTTCGGAGACTGCCCTGCTGCTGGTGACAGCAGCGCTATCGGGTGCAACCACGTGGCGAACGTGCCACCGTCGCTACCGGAGGACATCACCGTCAAGGCATATCTGGAGATCAACTTTGGCATGAAGCACAGCGAGATTTGGAGGAATTTCGGCATACTGGTGGCTTTCGTCGTCCTTGTTCGTATTTTCACGGTTCTGGCCATGCGCTTCCTGAATTTCCAGAAGAAGTAGGCTAGCCTCGCAGCTCTGCATTTTTTTTCAATCGACTTCACTTCATAGTAATCCTTGGTGTTCGGGCGCAAAATCCGCTATATTGCTCTGTATAAGGTGGATACTACTTTCGTCGCCCCTTGGTACGGACATCTACACGTTCATTTACACGAACCAGACTGATAGTTATAGCACCCCTTGCATCGGCCGCCTACCGTCGAGGGGCCGCTGGAGTGTCCTCATCATCGTCGTCTTCACTGTCGCTCAACTGGTCGAAGCTCTGCTGGATTTGGCTGAGCGTGTGCTGGAATCCGGGGCGGTTGCCACCGAGCCGCGACAACTGCTTCGTGTTGCCGAACTTGCCGTACAGCTTACGCGCAGACAGCAGCACGTTCTCGTCCTCGCTGTCGTCATCATCCGAGATTGAGAGCCTGGCCGTATCAGGGACGGTGTCCAGCACTGACGAGCCAACGGACTGATAGCGCAGCACTTCCACATCGTTGCTGCCGGTGCTGCTCGCGGTGCTGCTCGCGCGGTTCCGATCATCGGTAGGAGGAGGCGGCAGATGCGAGAGACCATCGACGACACCGCTTTCACTGGGGCGTGGCTTCTGCTCCTGATGGGCGTTGAAGGATGCCGAGAAGTTTAGCTGGAAATTGTCCAGGGTCCCGTTGCTGTCGGCGCTCTGACGTGGGGTGGTTGACGCCGCAGGGTCCTCCTTTTGTTGCTCTTGCTGTTGCAACTGCTGGAGCTGTTCCATCGTCCGGAACCGGTCGGGAACGTATGCTGGCGGTGCACCGCCAGAGCTGGGCGCTTCACTGGAACGCGCGGGATCCAAAGTCGGCGCCACCGGAGATGATGCTGATGTAGCCGACAGGCGACCGATTGCAACCGGTGAGCCTGCTGGCGGAGTCGCAGGCGGTGTTACGGCGTCCAGCCCCATGCTGCACGTGCTGCTTCTGCGACCGTCACTGCTAATGAGAGACGAGTACGACGCTCTGCTCGAAGCGCGCGATCTGCTTTCCGAGACGTCGTCGCCGCTTGTCTGCACAATTCCATCGTCTTGGCTGCCAGCCAACGCCACCGGAATAACAGGAGGGGGCACTACCGCGTTTTGTTCTTCGGCAGCATCAACCTCGCTCGGTCGAGGGACTTCGCTCTCACGATGGAAGACCAGGTCCTCGGCAACACTATTCACAGGACCCGAAACAAGATCGGAGTTGGTTGCAAAACGGTCTTCCGTACGCGTTGACGAAGCAGCAGTTGGTGAGCTCACCTCGTTTCCTGTCGTTCGGGCATCCAGTGCTACGTGGTTCGCAGAACTGTTACGGGAGTTCCACGATTGCATGCTGCCATCCGTGCTCATAAGATCAAGGGCAAATGTACCTTCGCGGTCGATGGTGGGCTGCGAGGGCTTGGCCAAATCCACGACGTTGGAGTTCTCTCCCTTTGGCGACGTGGGCATCCGCTCATAAGGAGGCGTCACTCCATTGGCATCGCCTGTAAGGCTTGACCTAGTCGACGGGGTCTCTATACGCGTCGACAGAGCAGACACACCGGTCTTCACTTGGGACGATGAACTCCGCAAACTCGGTGCACTTCCATCACGGCTTTGACGAATGAACAGTGACTGGTCATGGAACTGGCGCATGTCGGCATCGAGGTAGTTCATATCACAGCCGGCAGTGTTGAGCAGGTCCGCGTCGGTCTCCAGGTGGCCGTAGCGCTCTTGGAATGAGTAAATCTTCGAATCCTTACCAACCTCCGATACTCGCTGTTCAGCGCTAGTAACGCCATCATCCGACGACTGCGTCTGCTGATACTCGTGGTCAATCAAGTCCTCAACTTTCGATCGCTGCAGCTCGTGATCAATCAGGTCCTCCACCTTTGAGCGCTGCAGTTCATGGTCGACCAAGTCTTCCACCTTCGAGCGCTGTAGCTGAGGGTCATGATCAATAAGGTCTTCCTCAACGGCCTCGGACTCCTTGGGCGCAATAATTTCCACGCTAGTCTTACCCTCAGTTTCAGTCGGCACTGCGTCCTCTGGTAGCGAGCCTGCCGTCGAGTTCGCAATGGATGGACGCTCTAGAATCTGCCGTGTCACGGTGTGCGCAGACGGAGACGGGGGTGGCAGCGCTGGGGTTCCTGCAAATTCGTGGGCCTTCGTCTCCTCTGCGCTATCGTCAAGCGGTCTTCGAGGCGGGAGCCTGCTAGGCGATGCCGCAATTTTGGCACTCACTCGAGGCTCCTCTTCATCGTCTGAGGCGCCCATGGATGCCTCCGAGTCTTCATCGGTGTCGTGGACATGAGCCTTCACGCTGTGTTGCGCTGATCTCGCATCCTGCTTCTGCTCGGCAATTGGCGGGACCACGGCAAGATTCGTGGGATCATCGTACGTATCGATATCGATCGAGCTCGCCGAGGAATCCGAGCTCGTAGACTCGCGGCGCTGTTCGACCTCGCGTTCGCGTCGACGTAAGAGCTCGCGCTCGCGTCCACCATCCCGTGATGATGACGCAAGCTCGACGGGCTTTTTAATACCGGTACTACTGTTGAGCTCAATCGGAATAGCTGACATGGACGTTGTAAGGGCGCTCATGTCGAGCGGAGGTGCCACGTCAGGCTCATCCAATGACGACGATTCATACGCACCAAAGTCAGGAGGGGTGACCTGCAGATGCGCGCCATACGCGCCAAAATCGCTCGGCGGCGCCGCATACATCGGAGGAGCCGCGTCGAAGTCGCGCTTGTCGCGGCTCGCTTGCTGCAACGCGGACATGTAGGCGTCAGGGGCGCGGTAGTCCATGCTCGAGCGCGACATGTAGTTTCCTTGGCGCTGCAGCTGCTCCAATCGCTCCCGGCTACTCAACTCCTGCAGTCGACTGAAGTTGCTCATATTGCGACTCCCGGTTCCCAGTAGCATGTCACTACTGTTGCTGCGTGGAAGACCGCTGGGCTGGCGCCGCGAGGACGACGGGGCAGGCCGGTCAAAGATGGATGCAGGAGATTGCACCGGCGGCGGTCCCGGCATCTGCAGCGTGTAGCGTCCTTCACCTCGAGCAATAGGGTCATCCAGCGACAGACTCTGACTTGGACGGAAGTCCGACGGACACATCCGCTGGCTGGTCCGGTGATTGTGGGAGCGTCCGTGGTCATGTTGCTGCTGCTGGTAACGTTGCGAGCGCTCGTACAGGTCCGAATCTTGTTCTCCACGCGTGCGATGCCGAGAGGTCGACGGCGGCATATCCGCGCCGAATCCAGGAATCGGCGAGGTGCTGGACATGCGCCGACGTGAGGGTTTCTCACGCCGCATGGACTGCAAGAAAATCTTGGGCGCTTCGCTCTCCCCTTCCCGGGGTCCGTGGTGACCCACGCGTGACGTCATGTAGGACGCGCGCCGGTCGTCGTCATGGTACCCCAAGAAGCTCATGGACATCGTCGACGAGTGCGGCGGCTCCACCAACGCCGTCGTCGGCTTGGGCGCGTTCGTGATCGTCTGGAAGCAGTGCATACAGATCCGCAGCTTGCGCACCTCGTCTCCTCCGTTCGTAGCAGCAAAGTTGCGGTTCTCAATGGGGAACTCCTTGCTGCAGGCGGCACACACAACCTCTCCACACTTCCGGCAGTTGAGCTTCCTCAGCAGCAACAGCGAGAACGAGTCCTGACACACAGCGCACCTGGTGCGGTACTTCCTGGGCACCAGCTCCAGGTCGCTCAAGTAGCGCTGCTCGTTGAGCCTCTTGCTGCGCAGCATGTTGCGCACCTGCGCCACAAACAGCACGCGCGCGCGCAGCAGATTCATCGGCACCTGCGTGTGCTCCTTGAGGTTAAGTTGCACCAGGTGGATGACGTCCACATGGCCCGCGCGCTCCTCGCTCTCCACCACCACGAAGCCCGAGTGGTACAGACTGCCTCGCACCAGTCCGAACTCCCTCTTGAGGTCGTCGCAGCCTGGCAACTTGATGGAATGCTGCCCCAGCACCCAGCCCTTGCGCCCGCGCGCGTCGATGAACTTGTCCTGGCACTCGAGGTAGCAGAAGTCGCGGTGCGGGACGCCGCTGGGCATCTGCACCACCATCCACTTGGCCGTGACCTGGTGTAGGGGCTTCTCCTTGGTGCGCGGAGCCAGCGTGTGTAGCACGACGCCGTCGTAGAACCACTCGCGGTGCGCGCGCGCGAACTCCTTCATCTGGCGGGTAGAACCGAGCTGGAAGAGCGACGCCACCTCCTTCACTGTACCCGGGACGCTCGTCACGCCGCACATGCTGGCGGCGCTCGCGGCGGACACCGACGCCGACGCGCGCGGGGAGCCCGCGTAGATCTGCACGCCGTTGTTCTTCTCCACGTGGCGCCAGGCGATGGGTCCGCCGGCGCTGCGCGCGCGTTCTACCAGCTCCTGCGCCGACTCGCACGCCTTGCGCACCAGGTAGGCGCGTTCCCTCGAGGAGAGCAGCGGCGGCTCGAAGTGGTTCTCGCGCAGAGGCGTCCACACGCGCGAGGCGCCCAGCGACTCGCTGCCGTTGGAGACCGAGGAGGCGGACGGGCCGCCCACGCGCGAGGAGGACGCGCCGAAGCCCCGCGCCATGTCGAGGCGATCTACCTTGGCGTTCTACCTTGTGCGGCGGCGTCGCGTCGTGTTGGAGAGTGAGGGAGAGCGGACACGCACGCTGGTTCTGACTCCTATCCGTCCGGCGACAAGTGTCGCCGATAAAGAAAGGGGGGAACTTCACGAACGCAACGTTGTATGTGTAAGGTGCGTAGAGCCGGGGTTTTGGGCACAATACACGGGACAGAGATTTTGAGTTCTGGTTCCTGGTTTTCACCGAAAACTATAGGCAACAAGCTTGCACTTAGTCAGATAATAGGAACGCTTGATGGTTCCAAAGATACTTTTATCTGACCGGCGAGATGTCATGCTGGTGACAATTGCTGCTGGCTGGCTGGTTGGGGTGCATCTAGCCAGCCGCTTTTTGATGAGCATGGCGAAAAAGACGCGGGGGTTGTGGTGCCGTCTAGTGTGTAACCTGCCAAAGACGAGCAGATAGGATACAGGACGACAAGCATTGAGCTGCTCAATTGGAGCAGCGGGAGGAATCCTCTCGGCATGAACATGGTGATGCAAATTATCCATCCATTGCGCTCCATGCCACGGTCGCACTCGATGCAGAGTTCTCCGCGCGGCGTAGTGTAGCGATTGACGATGTCGCTTCAATCGGACACTGTCCAACTGGGCGACGTCGGAAGTCAAGGAGCTGCGCATGGACGCCTCCGTGGTCGCGTCGTCGAGCGGGGGCCCGTTCCGTGCACTCGGTGCAGCTCTCTATTTTCCTCCCCGGGGTGCCCCGCAGCTCCGACTCAGTCCGCCCGTCCTCTTCGACGTTTCTTTCGAGCTGCTCACAGTCAATCGCTCGCCACCTCGCAGCAGGCACCAATATCACCTTCGATGCTCTGCTGCAGTAGTTTGATTCATGTGTACATTGCAGCACCTGGCCGGCATCGGTACGAGCCAGCACTTCGTGGTGGTGCTCGAGCCGCGATCGCCGCAAACAGCGGTACACTAGAGTGGTCCTCCCCCGTTGCATGTCGAGTCCGCCGTGACCTGACGACAACGCGGTCCGTAGTCTTGTCGAAGTGGTTGTCGATCACTCCCGGGGAAATTTTTTGAAGCAGCACGCCGCTCCTTGGTCACTTTCGCTACGAGGCGAGCACACCATGGCTTTCCACAGTGATTACAGATCTCCCCCACAAATCTGCACGAGCAATGTACAATATACCTCGCAATAGACCTGTTTAGTGCAGTGCACGAAAGTCCCTACAAATGCACTGAAGTACTTTAGTGCACTTTTGGCGCACCTGCACACAACTGATGCTGGACATTAGCGCGTGCACTAAAGTACTTAAGTGCATTTGTAGGGACTTTCGTGCATTGCACTAAACAGGTCTACTCGCAAAGGTAGTGCAGCCATGCTCGAGATTTGCTCCAGCTGTCAGGAGGATGTACTAAGTTAGATGAACTTGAGAGGGAAAATGTCGTAAGGCGGGAAGATATATCCAGGCATCATTAGCTCAAACTCAGTATATTTCCATTTTTGTTCAACCTTTGCGAATTTTGTAACCTCGCAGCTTTTATTGGTCCGACCTTTGCAGATTCTCCGGGGAGATCTGTACCGTAATGCCCGAGGTGCTGCTTCGCGTCTCGCGCAACGTCACCTCACCATCTTTCGCAGCGTTCACCGATATGGACAGCCGCTGTCGCTTCAACATGTATGTTTACTACCGACGGCAGGCTGCCGATATACCGTAGACACAAGTTTGGGAGTGCGGTAAGCCGTATCATAGCAACTTTTCGTAGCTTGCCACACCCAGGAGCCAAAAGTTCGGCGTCGACGCTGGAACCTGAATAGGGCCAACAACGCGGCCGCTATTTCTCATCAAGTCTCCCGGTGGTGCGAACATGTACCTTATCACGGTTCTTTAGTTCGGGTGCACCGAAAATGACAATGCAAAAACCCTCGAAACGAACATCAACACTAAGTTACGAAGGTTGTCCAGCATAGGTTATTGTTGACTGCGTTAGTTATGCACTACAACGCGTTGTTGCGTATTTCACTGGTGTTCTCCTGGAAACGATCCAGATATCCACCTTCCTCCATGAGATCGAAAAAGTGGCTCTTGCCTTTCTGGACGAGGGCAGCAGGACTCGCAAGCTCCTTGACGCAGCCGTCATCCATGACGAGAATGCGGTCCGAGTCAAGAATCGTGTCTAGACGGTGTGCAATCGTAAGCGACTCCTTGAAGACCTCTCGGATAACGCGCTGCAATGCTTGGTCTGTCGCGTGGTCTACAGCGGCGGTGGCTTCGTCGAAAATCACGATACGCGACTTCCGCAGCAACGAGCAGACCATGCACAGCATCTGCCGCTCGCCCACGCTAAAGTTCTCGCCATTCTCCTCCACCAGAGCATCAAGCTTGCCGTCCTCGGCTTCAATGCGTGGACCAAGCCCCACCTGACGCAGACATGTCCATAGTTGATCGTCGGTGAAGTCACCGAACGGATCCAAGTAATTGCGCAACGTGCCTTTGAACAGCACAGGGTTCTGCGGAATAATGGAGAGCTTCTCGCGCAGCGTTGTCAACCCAATTGCACTGACATCTACGCCATCAATCACAATCGATCCGCCCGCCAACTCGTTGATACGGAAGAGGGCCATAGTCAAACTTGACTTGCCGGCACCTGTGCGACCGACAATACCAAGTTTCTCGCCGCCACGGACAGAGAAGTCCAAATCACGTAACACCAACTGCCCTTCATCCTTGTATCGGAAGCTCACGTGCTTAAAGTCAATGGTTCCGTTTGATGGCCATGCTTCAGGGTGAGTTATACTCGGAGGGTCGAGGGGGAGGCGCGATGGAGCCTCCTGGATGATATCTGCGTACTCCTGAAGCCGCTCTGGGCTCACCATCATCGGCTCCACTTGTGACAAAGCTTGCACCAGCCTCTCTAGGTTTTGAGACACCTTCAGGGCGTACGAGAAGGCAAGACCGACGACAGCAGCTCCCAGTTGGTGACGCAGCAATACCAGAGACACCGTCACTACGAGCACTAGCAGGCTTCCGACGAGCTGGATGTGGAGGGAGAACCACTGGGACACACAGAGCTGCCCGTACCAAATCTTGTTGTTTTCGTCAAGCCTGACGCTGTTCGTGTGCTGAAAGCGATCAACTTGACCACGACCGAAAGCACGAATTACCGCTCCACCATCCACAGCTTCAGACAAATGGTTCAGAACTGGTGCTTGTGTTGTCTTCGATAGCCGCTGGAGTTCCGAGCCGGACGAATGTAAAATGACCCAATGCGATAGTACAGATACACCACCGGCAGAAGAAAAAATCCCTTCCAGCGGATCACGATTGCCGCAGTGGCGGCGCTGCATCCAACAGAAAATATCGTTGATGACATTCGGCTAAAAAGCGGAGGAATGTTCGAGTCCACAACCGAGACGTCACTGCCATAGCGTGTCAGAATTCGACCGATCGGGTTAGCATCGAAAAAGCGCATCGGCGCGTGCATTAGAGCGTTCGTCATAGCGTCAAACATCCGGCGCGCCGCTCGCAGACCGTAAATGGCCGTCATGAACATTCGCGCGAACACCATCGAGGCTGAGGCAACGCCAAGGATTGTGTAGATGCTGAGACGATAAGAGGTCGATTCACCGCTGTTCACGCCGTCGCTCGACCATGCTCCCAACCAGAAATCACTCGAAATTTGCAGAGCTTGCCAACAAGCAGAGGTCATTAGGAAGACAAACACAACGGGAAACCCTCCAACTGCGCGATAGTACGCGCTGAAGACGTGGTTACTCACGTTCCCGTCTACTCGCTCCTCTTCCTCCACGAGTTTTCCCAGCTTTTCGCGGTCGGCGGTGTTATCGCCAGCCACGGAAGACAGAGTCCTCGGTTTTGCTCCAGCGCACGGGGTGCACGGCGATATCAAGGCCATCTCGTCATCACATTCGTTCTTTTCGTCCTCCATGTCCAGAATGTTAGCCCGATCGCTATCGTCATCAGTACGGGATTCTTTGCTCAGGAGGACGTCAGTCTCAAGATCGCCATTGTCCTTTTTGCCCCCGAAGTTTAAAGATCCGTACGGATGAGCCGCAAAAGGTGAAATGAGTGGCATTTCAGGCTCCAGCGGTTTCTCCACGGGGTGAGTCTCCACAAGCGCTCCCAGGTCATCGATCGTCACTGCACGTGTGATACGCGGCGACTCGATAATCTCGGGGTTGTGCGTCACGAGAATGATCGTCTTGTTCTTGAGCAGCCCCAGCATACACTTCTGGAAAATCTCGTTCTGAACAATCGCGTCCACAGCGGACAACGGCGAGTCAAGGAGATACACACTTGCATCGCTGTAGCATGCCCGAGCCAAGGCAATTCGCGCCTTTTGTCCACCAGAAAGATTAATACCGCGCTCACCGATTTCCGTTGCATCACCCGCTGGTAGCGACTGCAGATCCGTCGTCAAGGCACATGCGTCCACCACCTTTTCATACTTCTTGCGGTCATAGAGATGGCCAAAGAGAATATTGTTTCGGACCGTCATATTCTGAATCCACGGCTGCTGAGAGCAGTACGCCACATCTCCCCCTACGAAGACAGTTCCGCTATGCTTTACCATTTCTCCAAGCAGAGCCGAACACAGTGAAGACTTGCCACAGCCAACGGATCCGTGCAGAACCACGAAATCCCCAGACTTCACTTGGAGATTTATGTTCCTCAGCAGCGTCGTCTCATGGTCCCAGCCGAAGTCACCGTCTTCAACAGCAACAATCACCTTCTTGGCGGCGTATTTCTCCCCTTCTGGATGGTCAGGAGACAAGACATTGTCGGAATCCAGTTCAGGCATCTTGAGGAACGCGGAGATCCTCTCCAACGCAACTTTCGACCGCACGAGCATTGGTAAAATATTCGTGCTCATGCGCAGTGGGCCCTGGATCAGCTGAAACAGCGCGATACTCGTGAAAACAATAGCCGGCGTCAGCGTGCGATGCAGCACACCCGTGTACACGCCGAAAGACGCAACGCTGATGAAGACCGGCATCCCCCAAAGCATAACCACACTCAGGCACGCCAGTAGCCGCCGCTTGAACAGATGCTTCATCTCCTGCGCGCGGGTCTCCTTGATTTGCGCCATGAGCTGGTCCTCCCACGCGTTGAACTTGACGATCTCGACGGCCTTGAACACCTCCGTCACCTTCTTCATCCTCACGTCCTTGCTGCGTCGGTACACGCGCTGGCACGCGAACATGCAGCGCGAGATGAGGTGGTTCACCCCCAACATGGCCACGATCACGCCCACGCCAGCAAACGCCGCGACCCCGAGCACGTCGTACAGCATGTAGCTGACTATGGCAATCTGCAGCGGGATGAGCCACAGCTGGTGGATCAGGAAGGCCGAGTCCAGGATGGCGTCGCTGTCCGCCGTGTACATGTTGGTGATGGCGCCCGTGGACTTGTCCCTCCTGGCCTCGGCGCTCAGCTTCAGCGTCTTCCGGAACATGAGCGTCTTGACCGACGCCACGAGCTTAATAGCGATGACCTCGGAGTAAAACCTGGCGTAATTGTCAGCCAGGGCTTGCAGCACCTTGGCAGCGAAGAGCGTGCCGACCCAGACGCTAATGGTCTGCAGGATTGGCGTCTCGTCCTGTGGGTCGTGGTCTGACAGAGCGGAGAGGTTGGACACCACCTCACGCAGCACGACAGGGCCTAGAAGGTTGCAGAGCATGGAGACGAGGAACGCGAGCCCCGTGAGGGCGATGCGACGTCCGAAGCAGGCGAACGCGGCTCGGTACATGGACTGCGAGGCCTCGTAGGCGCCCGAGAACCGCTGGGACGCCGGGTCGGCCTGCAGCTCCCAGCGCAGCGGCCACACGTCGTCGGCGTGCAGCTGCCGGCGCTGGCCGAGGCGCATGAGCGGCCGCACCCAGTCCAGAAGCACACGCGACCAGGAGCCCGCTGCGTCCTGAGGGTGCGGGCTCGCCCCGCGCTTGGAGAGCGGGGGGTCGAAGGTGTCGTATGGGTAGGACTTGAGGGGCAGCAGCTCAGACGCGGCCATGGCGGTCCGAGAGAGAGGGTCTCTTGCGGAATGAGCTGAAGTGACAAGTGATGAGCGAGCAAGCGACGGGAGCCACAGTGTTGAGTGGAGCGGTGAAAGGCGTGAGGCGGGCTGCGGTATCTTGTCCGATGGAGTGTCAACAACGGGCGATGCGTGATTACAGCCCACGCACGGGATGGTCTCAGATGACTCGGCACAGCAGTGCCTGGTTCGTGCTGACTGTACATGTACCTACGCTCACCCGCAAGGTGTGACTCGAAGCTGTTACGTAGTAGCGGGGATAAATTGCGGAATGAGATATGCGCTAATGGGCCAGTTCCTTGGAAGTGTGTGCTTCAACGGAGGGAAAAGATGCTCGTGTCACTGTCGAGTTGAGCTGATTGGTTTGGCGACAGACACGAGGTTGGGCATTTTCGGCTAAGAGTGATTGGGTATTGAGCAAATTGACATGTAAAAAAATGTAGCCTGCACCTAGACAAGTCCTGTTGGTCATCTTCAGCTAAGCTTTGTCGATTATGGCGCAAATTGATACGCCTTCAGCGAAGCCATGACGCTCTCATAGTGTACTGGAGCGTCCGTAAGTGTTTGAATGCAGGTTTTGGTAAATAATAAACGATTAGTATTATTGTGCTTTGCAATGATCTTGCCCACCATTTAGACGCTAAATATGGCAAAGCCTGCTCCTAAATATGTGTGAAAAAAGATACACGACCTGCTAGAATTATGCCTAAATCCACCTCCTCATTTTTACATATATATCGACTTGGGAGAGGCAGCCATGCATTGGCCCAGTACACCACCGTCCATGATCCCCAGCACATCCAACCTCTTATGCATAATTGCCGTGTGTCTAGGTGCTTGTGGATAGAGCCGACAGAATTGCAGCTGCACAGCCACAATTGCACTTTCAAAAGTGCAATTGTGGCACTTTTAGCGTAATTCTAGGCCTCCACCCAAGTATGCACCTCGATTTATCGTAAATCTAGCAGGTGGTCGCTATAAATACAGCAAATCTCGCCTCACATTGCCAAAATCATTGCAAAGCACAATAACCTTTGGTAAGTAATGAACATAAATCTTAGCAGTTATCGACGGATACCCGATTCCGGCAGATATTAGCTTAAATATTACAATTAAGAAATAGAGACCCGGTTTGGTACCCGGTTTTGGAAAGTTACAAGAATTTTGGCAAAGGTCTTCGACCTGTGAATACTAAGTATCCTGTAATTTTGTATATCTTATTACGATTGAGGGGCGAGGGGCAATAATTACTTGGCTTTGTCTAGGACGGTCGATCAGAAATCGTTGGGTCCCACATTTATATGCTTGATGAACGGGCATTCCTTACCTGGGGATTACTACCGCTGGGATCGTCTGCATTCTACTGCCCTACGCCGAATTTAATACAATGTAGCATGCACACTTCTCGTGCTGTATTTTAAAAATACATATGCACGCAATTATGTCTTCTTAGTTAGACCAGGGAAATTGTCATCATCATGTCGACACAGCATTTCTTTCGCCAACTAAGATGACGGTGATGTGAGCCACAAGGCTATCAGGTACACAGTATTGGAGTTTGTATACGCAGCATTGGCAACTCGTACCGTATATTTCTTCTCAGCTGACTAGAGGGAGCGCTCTTCGCTTCCGCCGTGAGGCCCAGAGTTCATTTGCAAATTTCCTGCATTCACACATCGTCAACTGCGCACGCTTTCGCTTTCTTCAAGCCAGCTAGATATGCGTCTACTCTAAGTTATGGTCGTATGTGCGGTAGTTTCGGGCTTTGCGGTCGACGCTACTGCAACCAAGCCCTCCGGGGACGCTATCACCCAGGACGGACCCTTTTTAAGGTCCCTCAAAGTGACTGGCGCTGCGGAGGGCGGCAAGTACCAAGAAGACGAAGAGCGCATCATCTTCGACAGAGTTTTGAAGAAGGCGAAGAGCCTGCAGAAGGTGATACCAGGAACGAAGGCTTCCAAACAGGCAGCGGCGATTAAGGAGGCTGCTGCCGCCGCTCAGAAGGCGGAACTAGACACGTTATTTCGTTGGTTGATGCAGAGTGAGGACATACGCGAAGGGGAGAGGGCGACAAGCCGTTGAAGATATCTTCGAGGGCTTTGGACTAACGGACGACAAAGCTAGAGCGTTTGCGGGTAGGTACCATACCATAAGCCTCATGGTCCCATCGAGGTGGAATCCAGAAACCTCAGTATGCCATGCTAGCTATTGTAAAGTGGTCGGTTAAGTACGAGTTGGACGAGTGGCTGA